>PVKM010005140.1:0-49085 GCA_004027735.1 Carollia perspicillata
AAAACAAACCAAGCAAACAACTAGAACAGGAACAGAATCACAGAAATGGAGATCACATGGAGGGTTAATAGCAGGAAGGGGTGGGGAGAGGATGGGGGGAAGATACAGGGAATAAGAAGCATAAATGGTAGGTACAAAATAAACAGGGGGAGGTTAAGAAAAATATAGGAAACAGAGAATCCAAAGAATTTACATGTACGACCCATGGACATAATGATAATGGGCGAGGGGAATGCTGGTGAGGGGGCTGGGATGTAGACCCAAAGGGAATAAAGGGAGAAAAAAAAAAATGGGACAACTGTAATAGCATAATCAATAAAATATACTTCAAAAAAAAAAAAGAAAAGAAAAGCTACAATCACTATAATGCAAGAGCCTTGTCTTACTCACACTTTATGCCCAGGCCATAGCATAAAATTCCTGTTCAATAAATACTATTAAATTACAGCTATTTCATTACCTTGGTCACTCCAGCACCTAGAAAATTCCTAGTACAACGTTTGCTGAATGAATTAATGTTATGATGCAGTACACATAAATATGGTTTGAATGACTTCAGTTAAAAAGAGATCACTGAGGAATAAAGTAATAAAAAAATAGTTCATGGCAAAGACAAAGCCTTGAAGCATAGAATCTTAGAGTTGGAAGAAATCTCACAGCATTAGTAGGATTTTATAATCTGGTAACTCCCAAAGAAGTTTCCAAAGATACCAAAGGTAACTTTACACCTGTAAGGTTAAAAAGATAATTAAACTTGGTAGTAGCTACTTTAAAACTGAGGAAATCCACATAAACAGTGGGTAATACAGAATAGTAATAACAACCCGTTCACGTGCTCAACTCTGCCATTCATTCTGCTCTCCCCACTTCTTCTCTGCACTCAAAAGACCAGAAGAGGGAGGTTGTGTTCTCAGAGCCATTCTGTGTCCAGTCGCTGTCAAAGTTTGGACTGCAATGTGGGGAGTACCGTTTTCTAATTCTTTAACTCCTCATGTGCTCTGCACATACTCTTACAATCTGAAATCTAAACTAATTCATAATTCATGAAAGCTGAGAACCACAATCTAGACTAGATGCATCCCCTCTTTCACTCTGAACAGAGTTCTCCAGAGAAATTCATCCATTCACAGTCAACCACTCTACTACACATGCCAGAAACTCAGCTAGGAACATAGTGGACACAGCACCTGCCTCCCTGGGTATCACTGGGTGAGAGAGGAAGATACTGTAAATAAATTAGAAAACAGTGTGGCCTAGTACAATGGATATTAAAAAGTATACACTCTAGGGCCCTGGCCAGAGTGGCTTAGTTGGTTGGAGCATCACCCCATGAACTGAAAGGTTCAATTCCCAGTCATGGCACATGCCTGGGTGCCATGCGTGGTCCCTGGTCAGGGACTGGTGCTTAGGCTAACAGTCCCCAGTCATGATGTATATAAGAGGTAACTGGTCGATGTTTCTCTCCCTCCCTCTCTCTCCTTTCCCCTGTCTCTAAAATCAACAAACATGTCCTCAGGTGAGGATTTAAAAAAAAAAATACATTCTAGGAATCCAAGAGAGTAAGTAACAACTTGGTATAAAAGCTTGGCAAGACTTTCAAGAAAAGGTAGTGTTTCTTTCAATCATTCATTCAACAAATAATTACTAAACATGTACTATGTGCCAGGCACTGCCCAGACACAACAGTGAACATTTGCCCTAGATTGTAAAAGGATACATAGGGAGTTCACTACAGAAAGAGGAGTAAGGTATGAGGGAGGCACTCCATTAAGAAAAAGAGAACATGCAGAGGAATGAAGCAGGAGAAAGGTACGACAGATTGAGATGCAGGTAAGATATTCCACATAGGTTTAGACATTGGTGAGATATTCGACATCTCTAGAGAAGATGGTCCAAAGAAACAAAGCAGGCCAGCTATTGGGAGAACTTTAAATTTAAATGCCAAACTTCAGTGTTCAGAGTTTATCTTTTGGGGATAAAGGAAAACCAATGAACATCTGTGATGAAGAGGGAAATGACAAGATCAGCTTGGATTTTTAGGAAAACATTTTTGTAGCAGACAGACAGGTGTAGGCAGAACAAAGAGACAGTGACTTGCCTACTGTCAACAGAATCAACTAAAACCCTGGCTCTCTTGTCCCTAACACAAAATTCTGCAGAACAGCTAGGGATTAAAAAGCAGTAAGAGCTCTGACTGGTGTGGCTCAGCTGGTTGGGCTCTGTGCTGCAAAGCAAAAGATCACAGGCTAGATTCCTGGGTCAAGGCATGTGCCTGGGTTGTGGGTTCCATCCCCAGACAGGGCACATGTGAGAGGCAACCAATCAACCAATGTTTCTCTCTCACTCTTGCTCCTTCCCTTCTCCTCTCCCTAAAAATAAATACATAAAATCTGTAAAATAAATAAAAAGCAGTAAGAAAAGTACAGGCAAGGAAAGAAAAACAGATAACATATTATGCCATGTATAATGTGCACTCATGTTTTGGGCCCAAACTTTCAGGGGAAAAAAAATCCTTCAATTTTTTTAATTCAACTTTTTACTTATTTATATTTAAAAACAAAACTGATTGCCATATTCCAGGGTATTATTTTGCATACAGATATTGTTACTGCTTTCTAGAGTTATACTTTTAATGTATAAGCATACATAAAAGAATTAAAAACATCTGTACAGATACGGAGTTAGTACTATCCATGTAAAATGCACATCTTTATTTTTCCCTGAAAATTTTGAGCAAAAAAGGTGCACATTATACACAGAAAAATATGGTAAATGGGGACCTCATAGAGATAAAAAACTTCTCCTTCAAACAGGAACCTAAACAACAAAACAAACAAGCAAGCAAAATATAACCAAAGACATTGAAATAGAAAATGTGATGACAGTAACCAGAGGGGAGAGGGGAGGGAATTTCAGGGGAAAAAGGGAAGGGATCATAGGAACAAGTATAAAGGACACATGGACAAAAACTAAGGGGGGTGGAAATGGGAGGAAGGTGGGGAGCACGGGGGGGGGGGGTGGACTGGGAGGGAAGTAAAAGACAGAAAACTATACTTGAATAACAATTAAAATAAGAAAGAAAGAAAAAAACTTCTGCTTCAAAGGACATTCTCAAGAAAGTAGAAAGACAACCCACTGAATCTGAGAGCAAATATTTACAAATCATGTATCTGATAAAGACTTGCACTCAGACTATAAAAGGAACTCTTGCAATTAAAAAAAAAAATGACAAACCGAAAATGGGCAACTGATTTGAAGAGACATTTCTCCAAAGAAGATATACCAGTGGCCAATAAGCACATGCAAAGATGTTCAACATCATGAGCCATCATGGAAATGCCAGAAAGCATACCCAATAGGATGGCTATGATCGAAAAGACAAAAAAATAGCCAGTGTTGACAAGAACGTAGAGAAACTGGATCCTTTATACATCACTAGTGGGAAAGCAAAATGGTGTAGCTGCTCTGGAAACCATTTTGACAATTCCTCAAAAACTTGAAATATAGAGTTACCATGACCCCGCAATTCCACTCCTAAGATATTTAAGCAAGCAAGTTTAGAATACTCTTATAAGCCCATACAAAAACAAAGTAGCATTATTCAAATGGTGAAAATGTGGAAACAACCCAAATGTTCACCAAATGATGAACAGATAAATAAATGTGTTGCAACGGAGTATTATTCAACCATGACAAGACATAAAAGTACTGATGAATGCCACAACACTGATGAACCTTAAAAACATTATGCTAAGCGAAAGAAGTCAGTCACAGCCTTGACTGGGGTGGCTCAGTTGGCTGGGCACTGTTCCACAAAGCAAAAGGTTGCCAGTTCAATTTCTAGTTAATGCACAGCATGCCTAGGTTGCTGGTTCAGTCCCTGGTTGGGGCACATATGAGAGGCAACCAATTGATGTTTCCCTCTCACATCAATGTTTCTGTTCCTCATTTTCTTCCTCCCTTCCCTTCTCTCTAAAAATAAATAGATAAACAATCTTAAAAAAAAGAAATTAATGATCTCTCGAGTTCTTTGAATTTGCCTTCAAATCCTAGGTCAAATAACTCCTACACAGACTCTGCTGCTTAAAACTCTTAGCTTGTACCCTGGCTGGTGTAGCTCAGTGGATTGAGAACGGGTCTGTGAACCAAAGGATAGCGGTTCGATTCCCAGTCAGGGCACATGCCTGGGTTGCAGGCCAGTTCCCAGCAGAGGATGCACGAGAGGCAACCATACATTGATATTTCTCTCCCTCTCTCCTTCCCTTCCCCTCTAAACATAAATAAATAAAATCTTTAAAAAAATGAAAAGAAAAACTCTTAGCTTGTTCTGCAGGCCTGTTGTAAACTGTAAATATTTCCACATGGCTCACTATATCCCAGTTATATCTTTGTCCTATGCACTATAATTTAAAAATCATACAATTGCCCTTATTTTTAAACATTGTCATTCAGAGGTTTCACTAAGCCAGACTGCCCTTCCTCCTACTCATTCTCATTATTCCAAATTAGAGGTTTGACTGTATGTTACAAACACATACCTGCAAACGGTTAACTCCCGTGGACTAACAGAATTCAGATTCAAAGCCTCAGAAGCAGCTATAAGAAAGCCACTTGAGAGACAAATCAGACTTGTAGGACAGCAACTCTAAGCCCAGCTTAGCTACAGCTCAGAGAAAGCCTGACCCAAAGCAGCCTGAGAAATTTGGGACACGGACCTAAAACAAAAAGGAGGCTTGGGGAACTGAAGGAATTTCAAGAGTACAAGGAGAAGGAAGTAACACCACTACCTGAGCCCCTGTATCTAACCCACAGCGCTTGCTCCGTGTGCTACTCTCTGCAAAGAAACACATGTATATTTATGCATTTTCGTAAACCATCGGCATAAAATGGAATGACTGTATTTCTAAATCCATGAAGATAGGTATTTATAAAGAAAAACGATCCAAGTATCATCGGCTTAAAATTGCTTAAATTTTTTAAGCAAAATAGGATGAACACATCATTAAATATCACTACACGAGTCCAGCTGAGCTTCAGGCAAGGGGAGGAGATCGGCTGCCTCTCGCCCAGGAATGAGGAGACATGGGCCTTTCCAGCTCTGGGAAAGAGCTGCCACAAAAACTTGGCGATGAGTTTCACTTAACAGTTTACTCCGCCGGGACTCAGGGGGCATGCGCCAAGTGCTGTTCTAGGAACTGGGGAAAAACACTCCAAGTCGCTGTCCTCGTGCACTTTACAGTGGCTAACTGGAGGAGATAGAACATAAAAACAAGTGTCAGGTGGTAAGTGCTATGAAGCAAAATAAAGCAAGCCAGAAATTGGTAGGAATGAACGTTATTTTATGTAGGTTTATCAGTGAAGGCCTGAGAAGGTGACATATAAAGAGAGACTTGAAAGAAATGGAGGACGCCATGCTGAATATCTGGCAAGAAAACAGCAAATACAAAGCCCTGGGGCAGGATTATGTTTAGTGTATTTGAGAAATAGCAAGAAGGGAAGTATCGCTGGAATAGGATGTGTGAGGAGGAGAGTGACAAGAGATCAGAAAAGGGCCATATGTAAAATCTTGTAGCCTCAGCTGGGAATTTAAATTTTATTATGAATGAGATCAGAAAAAGAGACCATTTTTAAAAGTTTGTTCTGGTTGTTCTATATTGCACAGGGGGCAAGGGTGGAAGCAGGGAACCTGTTAGGAGCCAAGATAATAGTGGTCGGGACTAGGAGGTGGCAGAGGAGGTAGTGAGAAATGGTTGGATTCGAGATCTATTTCAAAACAGAGACAATATCCATTGAACCAAGATTTGGAGTCCTCAGAATATCTACGGCAGATTGCAAAAATGGCCACGAATGCTTGCCCTCCTTGTATTCATGGCACTGCAGTATAATTTTAGACCTCCTCCAACAAAGAGGTGGAATCTTTCTCCATCCTTGGAATTTCAGCTGGCCTTGAAACTTGCTCCGACCAACGGGACAATAGCAAACACAACGTAAGCAGAGATTGCAAAAGTACTTCAGCATTTGCACGTGCCTTCTCTTAACGCTGTAGAGAACCCCACAACCCAGACTAACCTGCCAGATACGACTGACACAGTGAAAGTGACCATCAACTGTCAGCTGACTGCAGGTGCAAGAGTGGGCCCAGAGGAGATCCAGACCATCACACAGTTGAAACCAACCCAAACCGTCCAACCACAGAATGGTAAACTAAAGAAATGGCTGTTTTTAAGCCACCAAGTTTTGGAGTGGTTTCTTCAGCAGCAAAAGCTGATTTAACATCTTCTTATCTCCCAAATTGAATGCAAACCACTAAGGTCTCTTGGTTTCTCTAATAACATTACACAAAAACAAAATTTCAATTCCAAAATAAATTGATAGAGAAAGGGCATGATGGTACTGAGTTGATGAAAAGAAGAGAGCACAAGTCACAGATTACAGTGTTGTTCACTAAAGTGCAGTATGACAGCCGAAGAGCTGAGTTCTTTATGCAGTGAAATACCAGAGTAAGAATCACAGAAAACAGGGAGAAGAGAAGATTTCACACCAATAGAATTTCTCTTTTCAATGTCCCACGCACCATTTCTGAAAATTAGTAAGTACTTTACCCTCCTGCTGAACATCAAAAATAATGCTTTTTCAAGGTGATCTAGATAGATAAGCAATTAATGCTCTTTGCTTATAGAGAAGAAACCAATTATATTAAATAGATCACAAGCTGGATTTCATTGGCTGATACAGACGGATGGGCAGATGATGACAGTTGGATAAAAGGACTTTTTTTTTCAATGTCAAGGTAGAAAGTGAAATCCTCCACTCCTGTTCCCCAAAGATAACCACTATTTACAGTTTCTTGGTATCTCCTTCTAGACTAGTTCTCCCCTAAAAGTTATGTGTGACACTACAACATTAAAAACTAAAACATTTACAGTTCTTTCAAGGTACCCTATAAATTAAGTCGAATCCTCCCTATATATGTATTCTGCTAACAGAGCTTTCCAAACTCTATAAAAATCTAACATTAATATTTATTGTAAGCTGACTGGCTGGATTTCTGAAACAGCTCATCTATTATCACAAAAAGAACTAAACAGCAATGAACGACCCCACTCACCACCCTCAAAAAAAGGGAAACTTAAATATCTAATGGGTGGGGGGAAAATTACCTTATTTGAAACTAAAAGAGAAAATGTTTGGATGGTTAAATGAAAGCACTTGCTACAGTTTATGGGCCTAGTTTACATTTGACATGTGGAAATGAGTTTTCGAGAAGAATAAATATTCCTGGAGACAGATCCTGATTACCCCAATTTCTGAAGGTACGCTCATCAAAGAAAGGCCTCTCAGGGTCACACACAGGTCTACTGAGAAGATACACTGCGTCTCCTTCAAGTACGAAGGACAAGGACAGATGGTCTTATCAAACTATGTACAGCAACATGAAGACCCCTGGAAATGAGATTTTTAGTAAAAGAAAATCTTCCCAAGTACTGTACACAGATTTTCAAAAATATGGACCACTATGCTGTTTCTCCTGTTATTCAGAAATTTAGCAAACCACATCAAATCTTCGCACTTCTTAATTATACTCACTAATGAAGGGATAGAAACAAGAATAATCTAAAGTTCTCTTCTTCTTGAGTATTAAGAAATGTACAGCTGTAGGGGGTAGGAAGCAAGTGGTGGAAGGAGGCGGCTTCTTGCACCAGCAAACAGAAACTTTTCCTTTTTAATTATAATTGCCTAAGGCCAGAATTAAAGTAAGCTTTTTCAATATCCTAAACACACATCAAACAAAAGTAAAGACAGGCTGGGTGAAGAGAAAAGTCCTTCTAAGAGGAAAAAGAAACTACACAGAGGACCAGAGCAGTAACTTTTATAGCACTCATCTTTCATTAATCATGATGAGCCAGACAGAACTAGTGCCTCTGGGCTGACAAAAACCCCTATAAGGCAAGAGGGGCCAGGCAAGAGAGAAAGAAAGAACTGGAATACTACACTCTCCCACAGCTTGCTCTTGCACTCCCACCTCCCCCACAAACCTACCCAGAGGAGACAATACAAAGGTAATGTTTTTCAGGTCCTACGTTCCAATCCAGTGAAAAGTTTTCTATGGTGTATTCCAAGGAGAGCAATAAAACGCCAGGTTAGTCCCAGCAGCAATTGTTGTGAATCAGCAAATCTCTGTCTGGTGTAAACCTGAGATGTGACAGGAAACTGAGTTGTTTTTATTGTTACGGCTGCTACACTGAAATCCACTTAATGTTTGTATACGATTTCTGCTCTCCAAAGTTTATCAAATAAATACTACTTAATATAGATCTCACTAACTTTTGATACAACAATCACCATATTCATTCATACATTCAGTAAACACTCATTCCGTATCTCCTTACACGCAGATACTGCCAGCGCTCAATCACAGCTGAAATGGCTGAGGATAAAACCAGAAAAGGAAATTTATCCTCAGAGCCTGTCAAAGCGCTTGGCAACCCTTGATAATCTTAAGCCTTTCATACTGAGAGACCGTTCACCCAAAGCAGCACCTTTTCAGCTAACCACTGTGGGCCATAATCATAAACCTCTGTCTTTAAAGCTATGCTCAGTTTACTACAGAACAACATTGCACAAAAACACTCTGCATTTTAAAAAAGTTCTTTAGTCCTGGCTGGTATGGCTCAGTGGATTGAGTGCTAGCCTGCAAACCAAAGGGTCATTGGTTCGATTCCCAGTCAGGGCACATGCCTGGGTTGCAGGACAAGGTCCCCAGTTGGGGGTGCATGAAAAGCAACCACACATTGACGTTTCTTCTCCTTCCTTTTCCCCCCCTTTCCCCTCTCTCTACAAATAAATAAATAAATAAAATATTTTTAGAAAAAGTTATTTAAAAGAATATTTAAGAAACAAACTAGAAAAGAAAAGGGAATAAGAAGTGATTTTGTAGCCCTGGCTGGTGTAGCTCAGTGGATTGAGCACTGGCCTGCGAAGTAAAGGGTCACCAGTTCAATTCCCAATCAGGGCACATGCCTGGGTTGCAGGCCAGTTCCCAGTGGGGGACCCACAGGCAACCATACATTGATATTTCTCTCCCTCTCTCCTTCCTTTCCCCTCTAAAGATAAATAAATAAAATCTTTAAAAAAAAGGAAGTGATTTTGTGAATCAGCACCATCTTATATACACGAAAAATCCCCTTCCCAGCTGAAAGACCAGTTTCATTCAACAGGTACTCACGGAGCGCTAAAGATGTGATGAGGGTGGTACCCTAGACAGTGGGGATTCAGTCATGAATCGACGTGGTCCCTGACCTCAAGGTTGGAAATATCGTAACAACTGTCAATGACCAAGTGCCTGCCATGTGTCAGCACTAGTCTAGGCATTTGACGTACGTCACTTCTCAAACTAATCTCACAAGGCAGATGATATTATCACTTTACAGATGAGCAAAGTGAGGCAGAAGGTCATTTGTCCAACATCACCTGACACGCACAGAAAACTGGCTGGAATTCTAACACTGGCTGGCTGACACACCTGCCCTGCTGGGCATGCAACATCGCTGTGTCTCCTCATCAGTCCCCCTAGCCTCCCGTGCTACCTCTGTGCTTCTGACCTGGCCACAGCTCTGTATGCCCTAAGGAAGCCAATTTGCTGAACAACTGAGGAAGGACAAATACAGAGAGAAGAAAAAAAAACGAAATGTAACAAATTCTTTAAAAAAATTTTTTTAAACAGATTCATGGGGGGAAAAAAGAACAGCTATAAGGAACTGTCTCGTGCTTCAAAAAAGCTGAAGTAAAACATATAGACTCTGATAGTATCCTGCCTTGACTAATGCTTTCATTGTTAAGTCTGGGAGTCTTTATTTAAAATCTTAGAATAAAATGTAAGAACTCAAGGTAGAACAGAAACATCAGCTTCTACCAGCTCAGGAAGGTAACTTGGAAGGGAGGCTTGTGACACATTCCAATTCAGCCACACGGGAACTGCCAGTCACTTCTTGGAACCTTGGTTTTCCTCATTCTGTAGCCACTTGTATGTACAATTATATGTACATGTTGATTTTTGTGAATATTTCATTCACACATTTTCTTTGAATTCATTTATGAAAGCAAAAAAGATCCACTGGGTTGAATATGTTTCCTTGTCTCAACAGAAACTGAAGACATGTCAGTGACAACACTCCTTATCTTGAGACATGTATAAGAAATGAGTGGTTTGGACACTGTAATAACTGTAATAACTTTTTCTCCCATGAGGGAGAAAAAGGAAAAAACTTTCTACGTCTGAATAAAGACTAAGTACAGGTTTCACTGCTAATCAAAATTATAGGTGCTCAACAAATCCATAATTTCAGTTCATAAAAATAGCTTCAGGCAAAAACTTACAGGTGAAGAAAAAATTTCTAACACACATGAAATCCATATTGAAAGCCACATGCTCCGAAGGCACTTTTGTAAAACTCCTAGCAGTACCTTTCGATTTCTTTTAAATTCTCAGTGCTCCCACTTGATGAAAGATGTGAGGTTAACAGCTATTTCCCATCTGTCCAGGTAACATTCACCAACCCCTTAGCAACCACCCACAACCCTCCCCGTGTGTCACAGTGTCAACGTTCAGTGTCATCGCCCACATCCAATGCCCCAGTCCCCCCCAACACATGACACTCACCAGCCAGGGAAGCCAGGTGAACACAATGCTTCCACATCTCTTATAAAGTAAAGCAGCTCACACTTGGCTAGACTAGACCTCGGATCCAGTAACAGACTGACACTGACAGTTTCAAAATGTAACTTCACTCAAAAATGCTTTTAAATACTTTTTGAAGCTCATTAGCAAATGCACTATATAATGATATATTGTTTTACTTAAACAATTTAGTCCATGGATAGACTTACTGGATTTTAAAAAACAAACAGCTACTTCCCTAAACGTAAATTACAGAAATAAATCATCTTTAAAAGATCCACTTGAAACCGAACTCTTAAAATTCAGATGATAGGTAAATACAGATTATATATACACACATATAAAATCTGTAATTATATATAATGATATTTATAATTACAGATTATAAATAAATAATAACATCAACAACAATGGCAGAGACAGCTAACGTGTATAACACCATGACCTGGAACCTACTCTTAGCGTTAGCTATATTAACTTAATCCTCAAGATTACCCTATGGAGAAGTTTTTGATCCCTCATCTTTTTCAAATGAGTCAAGCAAAACTTCTTGACTGTCTTATCAAGGAGGCAAATAACTGCTCAATTATCTCTGCATTTATGGAGAGAAATGTGTATCAATTATTAACTATGATACCTTAACATGAAGAAATTATTCTCTTAAGAGACAGTATAGCCTTGGCTGGTATAGCTCAATGGATTGAGCGCAGGCCTGTGAAGCAAAGGATCATGGTTCGATTCCCAGTCAGGGCACATGCCTGGGTTGCAGGCCAGGTCCCAGCAGGGGACGTATGAGAGGCAACCATACACTGATATTTCTCTCCCTCTCTCCTTCCCTTCCCCTCTAAGGACAAATAAATAAAGTCTTTAAAAAAAAGAGAGAGACAGTATAGAATTATAAATAGCCATGCTCAAAATAAAGGTGGGGGGGATGTTTCTAGCCAAAAAATGTAGGTATACTGTATATTATCAAGCAAAGAAAAAATAATATTCCATTAAGTAAAACCATAAAACATATATAATTTTACCAGTAATATGCTAATATTAAATATAGATTTGCACTCAAAGGATTGATTCCACATTATGTGACTAATCATAAAGTGATTCTAAAATTATTTTGAAATTCATTAACCACTGAGGCACAAGAGTGGTCACTTAAACACTGACTGTCAAACTCCGAATTCTACAGTCTTTTTTATGTATGTATGTATGTATGTATGTATGTATTTATTTTGTTGGACTCTCTCACAGGCCCATGGATGATGGATGATGCTTTCCATCATCCATCATGGAAAGCATCATGGATGATGCCTTCCCTTCTTATGTAAACCATCTCAAATCCAGTTCTGCTTCAAGCACTGGGACATGAAAAGCACTCGCTCCACTCAATTTTCACCACCCACAGAATGCAGCACAGATAACACAAAATAATTTAAACAGTAATAGCTCGAGAAGATTTAAAATTAGCAAGTGAAAAGGAGGTGGATTCAATTTTTAACTTCATTCAATTTGTCAAATTTAAAATACTTTCAATTATTTATTTTTCCAATCTTCACTGTAACCGTAATACCAGCGATGTTAATTGCTTTGCCTAACTGTAGTTTTGCTGTTGTCTGCATTCTTACTTAATGAACTCCAATTGGTGCTGACAGTAATTCTTAGCTCTCACCTTCTAGACCTTTATTCTTTTAATGAATGAAATCTATTGTATTACGTCTCCCACTATTTCAAGAGGCAGTTCATAAAGCAATGAATTCAAATACATGAAAACTTAAGATCATGAACTTCAATAACATAGAGCCGCCTATAGAGCATATGGCTGGACATGCAGGTGGATTTTACTTAGTTTTAAAAGGACATTTTGTACTTTTTATGCTTATAGTCTGAAAGTTAATTGGTAACATTATTCTTAAAAGTAAGCAACAACTAAGTGATTTGTTTTCAAAGAAACTTCAGTATCACCAACGAATAAGCCCGATGTTACTGTGACAAGAAAGAGCTTTCTAAATTCCAACTCCAACAATAAGACTATCTTAATCTTCCAGTTATCTTCAAAGAAACCTCAGTATCATATAATGATGAGCACGATGTTACATGATAAAAGAACTTTTTCTAATTCCAACTCCAATAATAAGACGATCTCACAGTAATCACAATGCTATTAATCATCACATAGAACAAGAAAATTGTTTAAGTATAGTACAAGAATATACAAACACGAGGAGAAAATATACCTCATGACCGGGTAAGGATTTTATGGGTGATTTATATATTCTATGGATGTACATTTATGGATACATACAAGGACAGGATCAAGGACAAACTGTAACCAGCCTGAATGATTTGGTCCAGACAGCCTAAATAGCCCCATCAGTCTCTGACCTCCAGCCGCACTGGCCTTTTGAGAAGAACCTCGTCAACCTTCCTGTTTTGTTCATCAGTGTGTTTCCAGGGCAGGGCCTGGAGCATCACACTGCTCAGAAATTTGATGAAGGAATGGATTGAATTACACAGCCCGCAGAACAATTACCAAAATGAAAATTTAAGGTCCTTGGAGGAGACTAGTTAGCCAGGCCATACGTAGATTCCTTTCATGGCTGTTTATTTCATACATACTTTGAAAAGAATTTGCATGTGATTTATTTCATTCAAGCCACACCATAATTCAAGAGTGAGTACAGGATCTACCACTCCCAAGCCCCAGGGCATCTAAAGTGTACACCATTACTAGAACATCCCACTAAACCAGAAAAGCCTAAATAAATTCCACCATTAGTTGAAATGCCTTTTACAATGTTAAGATATAAATCTAAATACAAAACATAGCTCTGCCCAAAATCTTTAAGGAATAACTAAATCTAGGTAGTAAAGTGCATTCTCAGCAGCCGAAGGTTATGTCCAAGTTCCTCATACCTGAAACCTTACAGACAGAGCTCCCCCTATATCCAGCCACATCCAAGTTAAGTTTTAGAACTTCGTCTTAACTGTTTTTGATTAAAACATCTTTAAGCTTTCTTAATGTGAAAGGAATATTATTTCTAGATCTTGGTTACTGTTAAAAATACCAGTTTGTTGTATCAGCTGTAGACGGAGATCATGTATAGATGGAAGCATGGAAGGACAAGGCAGAAAAAAAACAGAGAGCCCTGGAATGTCCTTTTACTTTGAAAAAGTCCCCTGCTATCAATCTGCTTTTAAGCCATTTTGACTTTTGCTCACAAATTGGAAAAGAACACCAGTCCTTCTGATGCATCACTCACTACCTTTCTGGAAAATTAACTTGATGAGACAATGGATCGAGTCGCCTTCTGACCCTCAAAAGAAACTCATTTTTGCTACAAATGCCCTTGATTCCAAAATATCCATTCGAAAAGGAAGTGTTATATGCCTACAATGTGCAAGCCACAGGGTATCTGTAATTTCCAAACTGCTAACATGAGATAGCTCCTTAGGAGCCTGAACCCACTCTGAAGTCTCATTGTGTTTCCTTATAAGATGTGGCAGAGGAGTATCCCCTTCTGTCTTCCAGGTAAAGGAAGTAAAGGTAAAGGATCATTGCCAAGTCTGTATCTTCCTTATAAGACAGTACTATTCCTGAAATGATGCCAAATCCTGATGTTCTTCTCCATGTTTTTTTAGTGTTTTCGCATTTTACTTTGAACAGTGTTCCAGGCACAAGCAACCACAAATTAAATTAAAATGTAATGTAAAATGAAAGTCTTTCATGGTCCCTACATAAACGGATGAACTTTAGCCAGATCTCTTCCCTTACAACACAACATATTCTGAAACAAGATCCAGGCCCAGAGGAGTGACTCAAAGAAAAATCAATGACAAACAGATGATAAGGAAGGAATATTTATTAAGCAACTGACCACACATTAGGCAGTTACCCACCTGATCTCACTCCTTACAACCCCTTGGGAAGTATCAGTTCCATTTTCCAAAAGTGGAAATGGAAACTCCAAAGAGGTTCACAAAGTTCAGTTCACAAAGCTAGGATTATCACCTGTACTCAAACCCACGCCCCTTCCTAGAATAAGCTAACTCCCAAAGACAGAAAGGTGAATGGTAAAGGACGACGCGGCCTAATACCAGTTACCAGTTTCCCAAACCCTAGCCACCCTGTGGCTGACAAGCCTTTACCATGACAGTATTTGAGTCCTACAAGAGTCCCGAACAGCATCTTCCCCTCTCCTGCCCAGGAAGGTGCCAGCTGCCCCTCCTCCTGCCTCTTGGCTGTGCTGCCTGGTCATTCCAAGGGCAGAGTCCGAGGCCCACTGCTCTACCGTGAATCTTCTCCAGTACCACCTAGGTGCCAATTCCCACAGTGTTGCTGCCCACCTGGCTGCTCTCCCCATACTTTTCTCCTCTTCTCTTTCTCATCACTCCAGTATCCTCACAATTTTCAGGTTCCTTCAAAAGGGAATAAGATGATGTGCTTATTAAATCATCCCAGCACATCATGAGCAAGATGGCAATTGGCTCCAGTGCCCACCTGTGTTCATCTACTGCTAATGCAAATAACAGAGAAGGCACTGGCTTTGGAACCAGGTAGGCCTGGGTTCCCAACCCTGGCTCTCTCTAAACTGGGCAAGTTACTTGGCCCAGTTAACAGAAAACATCCTCACTCTTGGTGTTGTTGGAAACTTCAATGTGGCACCATGTATTACATCACCAGGCACACAGCAGAACCAAAAGACAATGCTTCTCTTCTCCATCCAAACTATTTATTCACTACCCTGACCAGTGGGGCTCAGTTGGTTGGGCATCACTCTGCAAAGCAGAAGGCCTCCGGTTCAGTGTCCAGTCAGGGCACATGCCTGGGTTGTGGGTTTGGTCCCCAGCAGGAGTGCGTATCAGAGGCAACCAATCAGTGTTTCTCTCTCACATCAATGTTTCTCTCCCTCTTTCTCTCTCCCCTTCTCCTCTCTCTAAAAATAAATAAATAAAAATTTTTTATAGATTTTATTTATTTATCTTTAGAAGAGAAGGGAAGGAGAGAGGGAGAGAAACATCAATGTATGGTTGCCTCTCGTGCATCCCCTGCTGGGAACTGGCCTGCAACCCAGGCATGTACCCTGACTGGGAATCGAACCATGATCCTTTGCTTCGCAGGCCCGCGCTCAATCCACTGAGCTACACCGGCCAGGGCAGAATAAAATCTTTTTAAAAATAAATAAAAAATAAACTGTTTATTCACCAACAAAGACAATTTGAGTTTCTCCTCCCAACTTCCAATATAGGTCCCAAGCTATATTCCAGGAAAAATGCTTTTTTACAGGTGCACTCAGTTTCACCATTAGTAAGCAGTCCTATTCACCTAGCTTAATTTTCCAAACAACCACTCTGCAGTCATGTAGTCGCTTTTACCTTCAAACATCTTTTAAAATTCTGTTTTGATATCAAAAAGAATTAAAAATCAGAAGAGACATCCAGAGGAAACCTCTTTTCATGTGATCTCCTTTCTACAGAAAAGGATTATGGGACAAATTCTCTCTCTCTGCTCTGAGTGAGGGAACTGACGCCTACCACCAGAGCAGCAGTTCCTCACCTTTGGAGAAACTCCACTGAGAACCTGATGAAAGCCTTTGCCCAGAAAAAATGCCATACTGCACAGAGACACAAAATACTGCCTGGAATTTCAAGAGGGTCAAGGGCCCTCTGAAACCCACCCACTGACAGCAAGATAAGAGCCCTCGACAAAGAACCATCTACGATACTCCTTAAACTGCCAAAATCTTCAATTCAGATTCTGTTTAAGTGCAATAAATTCAAATGCCTGGACAAAAACTTCAAGAAGGTAAAGAGGGAAGTTTTCTCATTCAACTCTTCACATAATGCTATAAAACAAGGCTCAAAACCTAAAAAGGAGGTTCACTCTCAGAAGCAAAACCTCAGAACAAAGATGTGCTTGGGGCCTAGCATGTGCTAGGGGATGGGCAAGGGAAAAGGAGGCACAAAAATTCAGTATTAGAACTCTACCCGTTTTCGTTTTCATACCATGTTTTAACTTCCTGTGTTGGTGTATGTTCTGAATGGGCATTACATATCTGTATAACAGCACATGTATACAATGTATAGATACATGTCATTTTTACTGATAGGAGTAAACAATCACAAAAAATTTTGGAGATCCTGCCCTAGCAAACAACTTCCAGTCAAGTTATTTAACAAAAATGTTACCTGGTAACTCTCCACAAATGGAATTTCCCTGGAAAATAATTACATTCTCCACTTTAAGTTCTTATTCCTGAACTCAGAAGTCAGTGTGAAACTGATGTTGACCGAACAGCAATGCTGAGGCTGTTCCATAGGAGCTAGTTCTACTTTCTGCTCTGAAAGTCCAATTCTCACAGCTCTCCCACTCCGGATCTTTCTTCCTTAAGTGAAAATAATCCATGTAAGGTATTAAAGAAATAAAAATCAACTGAAAAACACTGATAAGCATTCTCCATTACACAGGTCTTTTTATCCTTATAATAATTAATATTCTTCAACCCCTACAATGTACAAAGCACTGAGCTAAAAGTTTTACCTCTTTGAAGGCACTTAATCTGACTCTATTACGTAGATTCTAATAGTCTTAATTCGGGAGAGAAAAAATAAACGAGGCTTAGAAGCCACACAGCTGTTGAGTGGACCCAGAATTGAAAACTACCTGTGTGTGACCCCAGAGCCTACATTCTTAACTCAGGAAGGCCACCAGCCTCCCTTAGTTAATATATGTTATATGTATTAGGTATATGTTATTATATATTAGGTAACAACATAATAAGATAATAATATATTATTCAATTAATATGTCCCTATGCTAATATGTTCCTACTATAATCTAAAATTAAGATTCCTATTTATATTTACAAAATCCTCAAATACAAAGGGTAGGAGAACATTTTTAAAGAGTGTTCCATCACTGGCAAAGAAACCAAAGAACTACCTTAGTTAGCCTTTTTGAAATATCTAGAAACTACTGTTCTTTTTCAAGCACCAGAAAATATAATTGATATTAAAAGCTAACACTGTTATAAAAGATTTGACAAAAGAAAATTTGATCACAAAACACTACTCTACAAGTCCCTTATAAATTTCAGATATGCTCTTCTCTCAAACTATATACATGAAAAAAGTCTGGTTATATGATCAACCCATAATTCAGTCCCAAAACACCAGCACAATAAAGGGATTTCACCGTACTTAACATCTTAACTTCTATAAAGTGAAAATGATAAATTCCCTAAGTAAAAGGAATCACTCTTAGTATATCTTATACAAAATCCACTCCATTCTCTCTACAAGATACCACTTCAATTTTCAACTTGAAACATGCAGAATTACCAGAGCAAAAAAAAAAACCACTCTCAAGATTTTAAGTGAACACTCAGCAATTTGATCCCTTTATAAATAAATAAAAAGTCTTCATTACACAAGTTCGTAATTGTATATAAATTACAACTTAAAATAAAATTTGTATGGCCTGGATTTGGAGGAAAATATTTTTAAAATACTTAGGGAAGAAAAATCAATGTCTATGCTACTACTAAAAACCTAGATGTCAACTGACAAATGTTCACTCATTTTCTAATAACTACTTCCTGAACACCGACTGTGTGCTAGGTGCTAGGCACTGATCTAGGACCCAGACATGAGAGAAACAAAGTTCCTAAAGCAAAGATTATATTCTAATGGGGGAGGAGAAACAGATAACATACAAGTAAATAAGCAGATAAAATAATTGTAGATTATAAATGAGATGCAAGAAACGATATAGAGTGATGGAAACTTCAAAGAGAACTACTGTATAAGCCATGGGAGACAGTCCCTGAGAAAGTCCCATTTGAGCTGAAACTTGAAGAAGGATACACAGTCAGAAGAAGGAAGTTCTAGGTAGAAAAGACCACCTCACATTATGAGAAGCTTCACTTGGCACCTCGGTATTTGCAGGCCCTGGCTGCGCCATATGCTGGAGAGACCCACCTGGTGATGAATTCTGCAGTTTACAGCTTACAGTATTTACTGCTTAAGTGTCCAGTGCACGTGAGCGTACAGACAGGTAACACGACACTCTGAAAACAACAACTCTCAGTCTTTTATTCTAAACCAAAAGCTCTTAACTACAGGGAAAGAGCAGGAATGATAGGGTTAAATCTTTGAGAAACTCATGAAAGCAATAAACTGTCCTCAAAGGAAACTACACATACACAGAAACGTTACACGTAACTATTAGCAACTTCTTAGAATCCTGAAGCCCAGCCACAATGCACCCACCCTGTGCCCAAACAGAAATCCATGGACCCTACTTTAGGAACTAAGTAGTAATTATCCCACTTAGATAGGATGGCATGTGGATACAGGGTAGCAGCTTGTATCCATATCTTGTATTAAATGATTAATAAATCAGGAACACTTACTCTTGACTTCTTTTGGCCCATTTAGGACTCTGTATGGGAACTTTTTCCATTCTACAGAAACATACTACTAGAATGTAAAAACAAAACATATTCCCGCCTAAAAGTGAATTAAATACCTCTTCACTACAAGTAAGTATAATCTTTCACTCTGAAAATGGTGTAATCTGACACTTAGTGTTTTGCAAAATCTTACCACTTCTTCCCCAAAAGGAAAATATTACCACATTGTTTCAAAGGCTGCAAAGCTGATGTTAACACCTATTAACTTAAAGATATTCTTGTGGTTCAAAAGTAAAAAGCCTATGATTAATTTTTAAAGCCACCCCCACTCCCCTCCCACACTCACGCACACACAGTCTCCCTCTCTCTCCCTTTCCCTCTCACCACAATTTAGTTGTCTAAACAACATCATCAATCTAAGGTACAAACTAGATCAATGGTTCTTAATCTTCTTTGATTCGGATACTCTTTGAGAATCTGAAGAATGCTATGGAATTCTCCCATTTAAACATGGACATACACGTACAAATTGTGCATATAATTTCAGGCTGTTCAATGCATTTCAAATTCAGTCAAGGGTTTAAGAATGTCTATACCACCCTGCCTGGTGTTGCTCAGTGATATGGGCACAGTCCTGCAAACCTAAAGGTCTCTGGTTGAACTCCTGGTCAGGGCATGTGCCTGGGCTGCAGGCTAAGTCCCCGGTTGGGGGCATACAAGAGGCAACCACCTATTAATGTTTCTCACCCTCTCTTTCCCTTCCCCTCACTCTAAAACTAAAAAATAAATCTTAAAAAAAAAAAATGTCTGTACCACCTATATAAGAATATTATGACTGATTGCTTCTGGGAAGGGGACCTGGGAGAACTGAGTTGGAAGATACTTTTGTACCTTTTAAAATTTTAAACATGCAACTGTATTAACAATTCAAGGAATGAATAAATTTAAAATAGAAATTACACTAAAAAAAAATGTGGCCATATACCAATGCAGTTGGTGAAAATCTCCAAATAAAGATCTTTCAAAATAATTAGTCTACTCAATTCAATACTTTGCACACTGTTTCCCTGAATTTTGGAGTTGAAAAAGGTTCCCAACTTCAACTTTTTGCTAGTAAAATATAGATAGTCAAATACTAATTCCACATTATTCACAGTCTAGCTTCTGAAATCCCATCTGGATAATAATAGCTAGTATTTACTGAATGTGGTACTGCCACATTGATTGATTATCATCATCATTGGCATTTGATAGACATCACGCCTTAAGTTACTTGCCCCAGGCAATACAGCTAGGAAGTAAGCTAGGTCTCTTGTGAGCAACAGAACGCATGTATCTTCCCCCACACAACACTGCATCATAACCTATATGGAGGATGGTGAACACTAAACTAGAGAATATTCTTCCATAGGAGACAATTCTCATTATGAATACACTTTTGAGTAGTAGCCCATTATAA
Source organism: Carollia perspicillata (assembly GCA_004027735.1). Taxonomy (NCBI): domain Eukaryota; kingdom Metazoa; phylum Chordata; class Mammalia; order Chiroptera; family Phyllostomidae; genus Carollia; species Carollia perspicillata. The sequence continues at coordinate 20,549 of PVKM010005140.1, forward strand.
AAATTGGGAATTATATCTGCATATTCCTTCTTTACACTACACAAAGCAGATATAGATGAAAGAGAATTATTTCATCCAGTAGTTAGAAAAGCACAAAAAACGAACTGGAATTTTTAAAATCCTCTCAAACTATCACCCTAAAAAATAAAAATGTAGTAAGCAGAATCATAAGCCTAGAGTTTCAAAACAACGTTTTCAACTGGTTGGTGTGGCTCAGTGGACTGAGTGCCGACCTGCAAAACAAAGGGTCGCCGGTTCGATTCTCAGTCAGGGCACATGCCTGGGTTGCAGGCCAGGACCCTGGTAGGAGGCACATTAGAGGGCACACACTGCTGTTTCTCTCCCACTTTCTCCCTCCCTTTCACTAAAAATAAAATAAATACAAAAATGTTTTCATTAGAGAAGGTGTGCTATAGAAACAGAGTTACCATCTAAAGGTTTCAAAACCAAGAGGCAAAGAGCCTCTCTCTGCTGAATGGCACCTCCACCCATCGGAGTTTGGGGAATGTTTAATAATGAGTGTCCAAACTCTCAGCAAAATGCCTCAGAAGCTTGTAATGAATTATAAGGCTAGAAACAATGCTACCACATTCATTATAATCCCATCTTTAAAGAGATGGTAGTTTTCAAAAGCATTCACTCAAATCTAAACTTACATAATCTTCTAAAGTCAAACAAAAATGGAAATAAGGTATGGGAGAACGGGGTGGGTAGAGAACATAAATCACTAACCAGATACTGCTACTACTAGTTTCATTACTACTATTTATTGATATAAAGGTTTGTGTGTCTATTTGCCTGAATGCTTAGTCTGACTGCCCTTACTCAGTCACTTACCTAAATAACTGCCATAGCTTGCTTCTTGTCCTGCTGTGTAGGCAACAAAGACAACATCCAAGGCTTTACTTTCTTACCAACCACATAAGGCAACTGAACCTATACTGGATGCCCTTCATCAGTAAAATGAGTCTGAGTCCCTCAAGCTCAAAAACTTTAGGACTCCCTGAAAACATTTTCAGAAGGATATGAAAATGGAGAAACTTCAAATGTCTGTATTTCAAGGTTTATCCTGCAATTTCATTATACATACTGAGGGAAAGCCAGGTCACTCACCATACATTTTACAGAAAGCCACATGTTAGTATTGCTTCCTACAGAAAATAACAACACTGACATAAATTTTAAACCCCCCCCATTAGCAAAAGGGCAAAATAGATGAAACTCACTTTATTATGAATCTACAACTAAAAAGAGTTTTAAGATGCTAAGAATTAATGGTAGTATTACTTATAAGATAGTCAAGTATTATATGCATAAAATAAACATTCTGGTAATGCCCCCACACAAAATACATGGTTGTTAACGAAGATCTAATTTTTGAGCTCTCAAAATTTACATATTAAAAAGATGAGTTATATAATAACTATGTTTACACAATTTCCATTTTCAAACTACCCTAAAATTAAAGACCTCAAGGAAATCTTTCCTTCATTCTTTAAAGAACCCACAAAATTCAATTGCAATTTAAATTGTATCCCCAAATAAAGTTACTCAAACCTACCAATTTACTTAAAACAATAGTATAGAAAATTAAATCAATAACTACCCTTTGGCATGCATATATAATTTATTCTAGTTTCTCCTAAAGAAATAGAAAAAAAATTCCTTCTATAGTTTCCTTATATTCCATAAATTACTTCCTAAAGTTAGTGAAAAGGTAACATACAAAAGGTCAATTTGTAAAAAAAAAAAAATGTCATTTAACACTCTTTACATTCACTACAATAATCAATAGCAAATACACATTTCTGATGTCTCTACCTGATAGGACATCTTTGCTATTCTATACATATGGGAATCTGATTTATGGAATCCTCTGCAGAATATTTTCCCAGAATGGGCTTACTAGAGTAGAACCACTGTAGTCTACCTGGAATTAAGCTTATGGATACATATCTAGCATGATATGGTCCTGTTGCTCTCTAATGCTCCCACACTGGCAAAATATACAAGTTTACAAAAATCACATTCTTAGAAAGCAAAGTTCCTGGAAATTTTTCCATACTACCAGACTTCACTTAAAAAAATGAGAAAAATTATATACAAATGGCGATTAGCACATAAAAAGATGCTTATCACTAATCATTAGGGAAATGAAAATCAAAACCACAACGAATTACCACTTCACACACATTGTGATGACTATTTTAAAAAAAACAAATAAGTGTTGGTGAGGATATGGAGAAACTGGATAAAATGATGCAGCTGCTGTGAAAACCAGTATGGCTCAGTATTCAAAAATCATTAAACATTTGACCCAGCATTCCTGCTTCTCGGTCTATACTCAAAAAATGTGAAAGCAGGGCCTCAAACAGATATTTGTATATCCATATTCAGAGCAGTATCATTCACAATAACCAAAAGTTGGAAGCAACCCAAGTGTCCACTTTCAGGTGGATAAACAATATGTGGTATGTACATACAGTGAAATGTATTCAGCCTTAAAAAGGAGGAAAATTCTGCCCTGGCTGGTGTGGCTCAGTGGATTAAGTGCCGGCCTGCAAACGAAAGGGTCGCAGGCTGGATTCCCAGTCAGGGCACATGCCTGGGTTGCAGGCCAGGTCTCCAGTGTGGGGGGCATGGGAGACACAACCACACATTGATATTTATCTCCCTTTCTCCCTCTCTAAAAATAAATAAATGAAATCTTTAAAAAGAATAAAATTCTGACACATGCCACAACATAGGAGGACATCATGCTACGTGAAGTGACAGTCACAGAAAGACAAATGTTGCATGAGTTCACTGATATGAGGTCCCTAAAGTAGTAAATTCAGAGAGATGAAAAGTAAAATGGTGGTTGCCAAGGGGTTAGTTAGTGTTTAATGGATACAGTTTCAGTTGGGAAGTTGAAAATGTTCTGGAGACGGGCAGTTGGTGGTGGATGCACAACAACATGAATGTACCTAATGCTACACTTAATGCCCATTTAAAAATGGTTAAAGTGGCCCGTTTTATGTTATGTAGAGTTTACAATAAAAAAAGAGATAAAAGACAAAAAAATATTAAAACGTGTCAAATTCTTCTCACATATGCCTATTTCACTGCCCACCAAACCAATACACTATGAGTGGTTACTTAAGTTCTAATGTAAAGGTTTACCACGTGCCCCAAGAAAATAATAACAAAGTTTAAAATTTTTTCTAATCCTAAAGAGTTTAATTTATTTCCTCAGAATAAAGTGCTTTGCCATATGTAGATACTAATAGCCATTATATGTCTAGTTCAGATTAAATAAATTACTACAGAAACCAATATGCCTGTAAACTTTATATTTCGAGCATGGTTAGTTTTATCCCTAGAATGTTTTTCCTTCATTTTTCTTCCAAAGCTTCACAAAGACTATTTTCATTTTTACCAACAAAATCTTCAGCCAGAATGCCCCCTCTCCCCAACTCATAAGAGCTCATCTTTACTAATTGGTATACATACCATCTTTACAGTAATCAGCATTTATTTAGCTTCCACTGATTTCAAGTACAAATACTGAAAACTCATTTATGAATCTCACTCCTTTAAAAATTTGTTCACATGAGTAAAATGCAAGTTTGAAATATCTTACGCTAAATTTTAAGGATCCTCTAGTCCATTTCCAGTGTTTCTTATAAGAACTTTGATTTCACAAACTGTCACAGAAATAAATGTCTGTGAATGAACAAACAAACCAAGTTCTGATTTCCTCTAAGCCACTACAGTGCATTTTGTTTTCAGGTCCCTCTTCCTTCACTCTTAAATGTTAAGCAGACAAAAATCTGCCTTCAAAAGTAGATTCTGATAGTTTCCATGCTATAAACACTATGTTCTAATTCATTTCAAACCATGCCTGTTCATAAACATAAAACAAACATGAAAATTTAAAGGAGCACAAAGTATCCACATACCTAAACAAAAGCTGAAAGGCCTAATTTAGAGAAAATAGGTTGATATTAAAAACTAGTCCTTAATTCATTCCGATGGAAAGAGAAAAGTAGTGTTAAACAACTACGACCATCATATACATTTTGTTTGTACTGTCTGAAAACAAAAATGCATGCAATAAATTACTGAGTATTGTTTCTTCCAAACATCATTTTTACATGTAAGTTAATGGTACCATCTCTTCTACTAGGTCTGCTTCCTAAAACTAAGACTGTACAATTCCTAATTGTCCTTGCATACAACACGTACATCTAAATCTCAACAGAAGAAAAAATAAAAAATGTAGACCCAGACACATTAATGTTTCTCTGGCATTCAGTTTTCCTACTCATCAGTGTAAGAGGTCCTCCTGATAGTAAGTTTCTTTTCATTTATCCACAGCTATTCATATCAAATTGAGCCCTTTAAAAAGGAGAAAGGGCATATTGGGTCACACGCCAGTAACTTCTATAAGTATGAAATCTCCCATCCCACAATTTATAACACCAAATATGAATAAATATGAAATTCTACAAAAAAATATTATACATAGACATAAAAAGATCAATTGAAAAGGACTCTATCACCTGGTCATGAATCTTACCTTTCAGCAGGGGCAGAGGTGTTAACTCAATAGGCTTGCCTTGGGACCTAAACTGTGAGGAACTTTGTGACCTCTTCTGTCTGGCTTTTCTGACGGACTTCCGAGAAAATCCGTCTACTTTATCCACTGATGGAGGAGTAGTTGGTGCTGAGGACATATCCCTACTGAAGAGAAAGAGGTATCATAAACATATTCCCAAGGCAGAAGCACACAAGAGGGGCCCCTCCCAAAAAATATGGAACTATCTTCTGGAGGGCAGGCCCCTTTTACTACAAGCCCTCCCTGCTAGGTGAATGTTCTAGGAATCTATCTCTATCAGTGTATGAGCTGGCATTGTTGTGAGAGGCTGAGTTTGGCTTCAGTGTGATTTCTTTTTTAAGATTCTCTCAACCCATTTACCCATTTCATGATGGATGTTTTACAAGCACACCTGCTGACACCGTGCTGAGTGTTCAGCAGTTTTTGACCAAAAACAGCATGACTCCCATGCCCCACCTTCCCTATTCACCCAATCTCACCCCAAGTGACCTTTTTTGTAATTTCTCCAGATGAAAAAAGTCCTCAAAGGGAAACTTTTTGCTCATATGGAAGAGGTGAAACAAAAAAACAGCAGAAGCACTAAAAGGCATCAAAATTGACAAGTTCAAAAAACTGTTTTGAGCAGTGGAAAAAACCCTGGAATTTAATACACTTGGTGGGTGCATTAAATCAAATGGAGAGTTCTTTGAAGGAGACTGAGGTTTAAACATGTAAGAATAAATACACAATCTTTTATAAATAAATGCCAGGGTTTTAGGGGAAGGTCCCCCCTCATACATGTGAGACACAAAAATTCTAAAACTCCCATACACAATATTCATGAAAATGGGGATATGTAATAAAGAAAAGCAAATAAAACCCATTAAGAAAAGTCACATTCAATGAGAAAGCATAAAATGTGGTGAAAATAGAAGTAATATAACCATGCTATTATAGGATAAGCATTAAAGAAGCACATTTAGACCTGAAGAACTCCACGCTACGTACTCATTTTCTAACTATGAAGGTCTTCTCTTCTTGAGATTCCTGAAGTAATGCTGGAGCTGTTCTGCAGCTGGAAAACTTCCACTGATACATTTCCCCAAGACATTTAATATTATGAATGGGCTCTGCAGCTGAAACCCTTATTGCACTTCAAGAATCTACACCAATGTATCACAGCACGTAAAATTTACAATTACTTAAACTATCTAGCATGACTTTTAACACTGTTAGCTATGATAAACTATACCACACTGGAAATGAGAACAGGCTAGATTACTTTAAACAGAACATATAAAAGGCATAATTAAAATAACTTCAGCCCTGGCTGGTGTGGCTCGATGGATTAAGTGCTGGCCTGTGAACTGAGAAGTTGCTGGTTTGATTCCCAGTCGGGGCTCATGCCTGTGTTGCAGACCAAGTCTCCATTTGGGGACCCAGTCCATGTTTCTCTCCCTCTTTCTCCGTTCCTTCCCCTCTCTCTAAAACTAAAAATCTTTTAAAATTTTCATTTCAAAGATGTCTTCTTTTTGAATGAAACCATCTTAAATTATCATGGCTTAATAAACACAACGACAAAACTGTACACCAAAGTTGAAATGAAAACAAATTCACAGCCTACTCAAACAAATTGAGTTCTCTTGAAGTTCACCATCAAATATTTTCATTCCATCAAACTGATGAAACTGAGCATTCTTTTGCATTTTCTAATCCTGTCAAATTATTTAAATGAAGGCTATTTCCTAAAAGTAACAAGTGTGAAGATCAATTTCATTCACTTTTAGCAGATGGCACTGAGGCTCCATGCAAGATTAATGGCAAACTCGAATAGATATAATGCATTTGGGAGAAATGCTGAAATGCAATTACTCACCTGTCATTCCAAACATAAGACAAGTGTTTTTTAGTCTCTAAAAGTGTAAGGGAGTTTCTTCCTAAACTTGTAAGAATAAAGTTACCTCAATTACCTGGATTCTGACAAAGTAGAAATAACAAAAACAAAAAACCATGATGTTGAGGGTTGGAATTCTGACCTCTTGTTTGGTTCTCTTTTAAAATCAAAAAAAGTTTTTAGCTCTAGCCAGTGTGGCTCAGTTTGGTTGGAGTGTCGTCCCCTACACGAAAAGGTTGTGGATTTGATTTCCTGTCTGCGCTCATACCCAGGTTTCAGGTCTGACCCCAGGTCACGGGCGCCTACCAGAAGATAATCAATCGATCTTTCTCTCTCTCTTTCTCTTTCTCTCTTTCTCTTTCTCTCTTTCCTTCTCCCTTTCTTTCTTTCTTTCTCTTTCTTTCTCTCTCTCTCTCTCTCTCCCTCTCTCTCTCTCTCGTGCCCTGGCATACATGGTGAGAATAAAAAATATATAATAAAAGTTTTTAGAAATCTACCTTATGTAGCCATAAATAAAATGTGACAGATTCAAAGTGGAATTGCAAACTACGAATGACTACAGGAGAAAGATCACTTAAAATTTTTCATAAAAAAAATGCATCGGCGAAAAGCTCCACATCGCGTTTGTACGTTGTAAATTTAGGGGCTGCTTTCCCAATCTGGTATTTGACTTATTTAGATTTCGTATAACCATAATAACCCAGGATTTCAGTAAATCCTGATCCTCCATCACTTTTTGTCTTCTTTATCCTCATCTCCCATTTGTAAAGGTGGTTAATTGACAGCAATTTTTAAAAAAAATCATGTGCCTCTTATGCCCGCGGCCAAAAATAAACGTCAAAGATCTCAACCCAAAGCGCCGCAGAACTGAACGTGCAGTAGCAGCGGGTCAGTGCAAAGCCCGGGGAAACAGGTTTTGCCCTGGACTAAGGCGCCCAAAGCTTTATCATCCTCTAAGCAGCGGGCACCGGGCATTTGCAAGGCTCAGGATAATCCAAATGGGGTACTGGGATAGAGGGGAATACGGGTTAGAGGTTCCTCAGTAGGGATGGCTCACATACTCCCTTTGCTCCTACCCACCCCCACCCCACCCCACCCAAGCCCTTAAGAAGCTGCTTCAGAATCCTTCTCACAACACCAATCCCCCTTTTTCTCCCCGCCCCATTAGTGGATAAGGGGCACAAGAAAATGCCTCTAATGCCGGAAGAAGAAAAGGGGGGAGGGGAGCAGAGTGAATGAGAGGTATCATCAGAAGCATTTGCAGGTAAATCAGCAAGTGGGACGGGCCCTCCCTCTCCCGCACCCCACCCCACCCCATCGCACTCCTCGCCTGCCCCAGCCAGGCCTTCCCGAGGCCAGTGCCCTGCAGGTTTCCCTGGAAGACCCGGAGAAAGAAGGGAAGCGGGAGAGCCGCGGAGCTGGAGGGACGAAGTTACCTTGAAGCTTCTAGGGAAGAATTCGAAGATGATCTGTGTTTTTGAGGGGTGGGAGACTGGCGAGAGGGCCGCAGCGGGGGCGTGTGGCGGGACCAGGACTTGAGGTGGGAGGTCCGGACAGCAGCAGGGAACCCAGGGAGACGGCTGTCCCGCGCGGGGTCCCTCCGGTTCCTCGGCGGCGGCGCCTCTAGGCCTCACGGCCGGACCTGAATCTTAGCGTTCCGGCGGCAGCAACGGCAGCCTCACGATCCTCCCCCGTGGGTCCGTCCCATCAAATCGGCACCGACCCCGTTGCGGCTCCGCCGGTGGTTCCGCGCTCACATTCCCGGCGGGCGGCGCCTCTGCTTTTTGCCCCGGACCTGGCGGCGGTGGCGACGACGTGGGGAGGGGGGGAAGGGAGGGAGGAAGACTGGATCCGCAGCGGCAGCAGAAGGAAGGAGAAGGAGGTGGAGCCGCTGGAGCTGGAGCCGCCGCTGCCAAAGTCGCCGTTCCGTAACCGCGGTGGGTCCCCGTCAATGCCCCTTTCTCTCTTCTATTGTCAATATCACCGGGCGGCTGAGTCCATGGCACACGCGCAACCGAACCTTCTGGCCAACAGCGCCCACCCCCGGAGCCCACTCACTGGACGCTTCAAACGGGAAGCAGTGCCTCACTGGTGGCTTTGCGCCTTCACTCCCATACCAGCATGTTCGGCTGAGAGCCGATCTGGGATTGGCGGCAGGGGGGCGGAGAAACAGGAGGGTGGGAAGAGCGGAGGCCGAGGATTGGGCTGAAGAACGAGAGACCCGGATGCAGCCTCGAGCTCCAGCCGCGCAGCTACCGCTTCCGCCTGGCGGAAGACGGCAGTCACCGCAGCTGCTAGGGCTACAAGGAGCTTTAAACCTGGGAGGTGTGCGACAGACAGATCAATGGAATGGGTTTCCGCGCAATGCGGAACTTCTGGGCGGCGGTCGTCTTCAATCAGAGGATTCCAAGGGCCTTGATCGACTAAGGGTGGGGAAGCCCCGGGGCCTGGATTCCTCCCTCTTCAGCGGCTAGGGTGGCCCTTCTAGGCTCCAGGAACCCCACTCAGGTCGGGAACCAGCGCTGCGTAGACAGAAATAAGATCCCCCACCCGCGCCTGTGTAAATGGGCCCCTTGCAGCCCGCTATTAAACCCCCGGCAATCGCTCTCGCTGAACCTTGTGGGAGACCTGGCACCGAAATCTGAAACCCTGGGGCCTGGCCAAGGGTTGGGTGTCGCATCCAGTTCTGTCTCACCTCGTATCCTTTTCTCTAAACCTCTCTTTTGAATAACAGCTCCCTGACGATACTGCAAGCCTTGGTTGAGGGAGGCTCAGTATAGCTTATACGAGTGGGAATGCTGTCTCTACTCTCCGCAATCACTTATTGATATCCACCGCACCGTCCTTCCAGCTGCACGGAGCTCAGAGAAATCCTCGCTCCAAACTGTAGGAGCTTGGGAGCTTTTAATTGGCCGGGTGGATCAGAAAGAGTTTATGAAGAAGCCTTGACTTAACTCTAGGTAGAACAAGTGGTAAAATATTTAGATATATGTTTGCATCCTTGGTGAGCCCTAGGCCAAATGGTGCATTTCCAGAAAATATTCTTGGACGCTCACTCTATTTGAATGTATGCCAAATACCTCCTTTGCAGGGAACAAGAAAGAGAAAGAAATTCTTAATGCTACCTACAAATGTCAGAGTACCGACTGTTCAAAACTTGGTCAATGGAAAAAAAAGAAGAAAATCAACATTCGTAATTGCTCACCCACTGTTAGCATTTTGGTGTACTCCCCTCCAGTATTTTTTTCTTCTAATATTGTGTGTGTGTTGTTCTGTAGCCTAGTTTTTCCCCCCAGCATTATATCATGTTTTCCAAAGTTAGGAAATAGAACTATATATAAATAAAACTGTATATACCAGATGTGCAAGTGATGATCAATAAATATATTGCATTTCTCGTGTTAACCACCAAGTGTTGCAAATTGCTATGCTCATTCCCAGAAATGGCTCCTGAGTGGAAAAAGAATGTTGTGTGTGTACCATGAAAGATGAAAAATATATATTCCGGTTCTGAACTGAAATAGGAAAAGATGGCTCTCATAGATGAAAGCAGCCTCCCCTCCCCCACCCTCACATGACTCCAGATCATTGGCCACTTTTTTTATTTTATTTTATTTATTTATCTTTAGACAGAGGGGAAGGGAGGGAGTAAGAGAGGGAGAGAAACATCAATGTGTGGTTGCCTCTCATGTGGCCCCTACTGGGGACCTGGCCTGCAACCCAGGCGTGTGCCCTGACTGGGAATCGAACCGCCAACCCATTGCTTCACAGGCCCGTGCTCAATACACTGAGCTACACCAGCCAGGGCTGGCCACTTTTTTAATAGTGCCCATTTTTGCTCTGATAAAGTTCATCACCATGAGGCCCTATAAAACTGGCAAGAATATGCCCTGGCTGGTGTGGCTCAGTGGATTGGGCGCGGGTCTGTGAACCAAAAGATCACTGTTCTATTCCTGGTCAGGGCATATGCCTGGGTTGCAGGCCAGTTCCCAGCAGGGGATGCATGAGAGGCAGCCATACATTGATGTTTCTCTCCCTCTCCCCTTCCCCATCTAAAGATAAATAAAATCTTAAAAAAAAAAAAAAAAAAACTGGCAAGAATACTAGTCTCCTACCTACAAGAAACTTACATTTCCACATCTCAATTTCCTTTATCAGTCTCAGCCACCAAGAACTTGGGTGCTCAGTCTGATTGTGGGTAAATGCAGAATTGAACCAAGGAAGATTTTAAAGCCAACTCAATTTCCCTTGGCAACAGTTGAACTGTTGAAGAGTAGCGCACGTTTGAAATGCTCACAGCTGTTGCTTAGAACATTTCACATTTTGTAGAGTGGAGATTTTGCTTGCAAATTATGGATCTCTGTAAAGACAATTCATTTCAAAACTGTTTCACTTTCTATAAAATGGCGGAGTAAATGAAATGAGCAGGTCTCTTTAAATCAAAACATCCTTGCCAATGTGAGAAATTTCCTTGAACCAATAGTTTCTAAAGGATGTTCATGTATCCCAGGGATGTACTCCAGGAATGGTGCAAGGCAATCCATTTGGGATGCAGGACAAGAAAATATGAGGACATCTATTTTTGCTTAATTCAAATAGAAAAAGGAAAGCATTAAGCTCAACTAATAGACAAAATAAGTATGTAACCCTGCACTCCATCCATAGAGTGCTCTCTTGGCCTAAAATAGTATAGATGTCCTCAAGGAAAGTGGGAGTCACCCATTCCAAGGGGTTGGCTCCGGTGGTCCCACCCAATCAGTCTCTGCCAACATGTAGTGGCATATTCAAGTTTGCTAGGTCCAGTTAAGTGGATTTACTGATTATATTATCTAGGTTTCGTTAAACTAACCCATAGAAAACAGACTTTACCAGAGTCTTCTACAAGGAAATCATAGGAAAACAACCAAATGACAGAACTTACACTTTTAGTATCAGATCTTTGACAGCCACATTTCAAAGTTAAAATGATCTAATCAAACAAATTTTGGCTTAAAAATATTGAATTTATGAAGATTATTCAAAATTGGGTTTATACCCTCTGTCATTAACAATGAACTTCACCCTAAGCATATACTGTATTTTAATTATAAGCTAATGATGGTAACACATGTATATACTTTATAAATAAATACACATAGAGTATACTCATATTTGGTTAGAACTGCTCCCCAAGAATATACTGATGGGAATAAGTGAGCAAAAAAGTAAATGGAGACTGCTATTGTAGACCGTACAAAATAAAATACATTATAGCCACCTGTGAAGCCATTATCAAATGACAAAACACGGCCCATTGCTATCTGATGGAAACACTTACTTTCCAGATATCGAGGCCAAGCTTATCATTAATCTCCTGTCAGGCTAGCCAGGTGATGAGACTAGAAGACATTGATGATCAAGTGTAGCTGACTGGTGAACTAAAGAAGGGCTAAGATAATAAGCAGAAGCATCATCAAATCAACTATCAACCAGGAGAGCAGGAAGAGACCCATGCTGGTCAAACATCATCACCAGAGGTAGACTAGCCCATTTTGTGTGTGGGAAGAGGAGGGTGCATGAAGCTAGGTTCGGGCTGAAAGGGAAGAACAGTGAAAAAACGCAAGGGAGGAGATGCTCTTTTAGGTAACAATAAAAGGAGGATGCACAACAGCTGGGGTAGACAAGGGATCTCTGAGCCATATTTATCTGCACAGGAAATGCCCTCGGCAGTGACATTTTCTCAAGTCATAATTTAAACAGTGCAGTTACATTTTCAGATGTACCTCAAGGGTTGTAGGTTACTCGTGTTTTTTCCCATGATTAATGTGTATAATTATTGACTGAGGTTTAAAATATTTAGGTGCTCTAGTTCCCTCCAGAGCAATGAGGGGCTCTAGATGTTACTGATGGATCAAGACAGAAAGGAGCCCTATGTCACTGATGGGGAAGGAACATTGAAAAACAATTAAAAAAAATGGGCCCTGGACAGGTGGTTCAGTTAGTTGGAGCGTCATCCTGTACACTAAAATGTTGGCGATTCAATCCCTGGTCACAGACATAGATTGTAGGTTTGATCCCCGGTTGGGGCACATACAGGAAACAACGTAATGTTTCTCTCACATTGATGTTAACCTCTCTCTCTTTCTCTCTCTCTGTCTCACTCTTTCCCCTCCCTCCCTTCCTCTCCAAAATCAATAAAAAGACATATCTTTGGGTGAAGATTAAAAAAAAACAGGAAGGAGAAAGCCAGCATCAAGTACACTTTATTTTATACAGGATAAAACACAAAATAATGTATCAGAAGTAACAATTTTGCTTCTAAAAGAGTCAAATTATACAATTAAATGAACTAAAGCTATAACTAATTATAAGCATAAGGATGAGAACACAGACTGTGGATTCAGATATATCCAACTTGGAACCCCAGCTCTGCCAGCCAGGCGCTGGGGCAAATTACTCAGCCCTCACAGCTCTGGTTCCCTGGCCTACCAATGGGCAGACTAACACTTCCTAACTCACAGGATAGACGTCCATTTAAACGAGGTGCTGCATTTACTGCAGTGCCTGGCACACGTTAACTACTCAGTAAGTGCTAGTTATTACCCTAATCATCCACTTTCTTCACATTCTAATACTTTGTATCATCTAGAAGCTTTTCTGTAAAAAGTTTCCTCCCCCTTTTTTTTTATTCTGGCGCACCCCACTGTGACAGAACGAAAACAAGGAGCAAGAAGGAATGCCGTTCAGCCCGCTTCCACACTAAATTATAGAACTGTGGGGACCATTCATTAGCAATAATAGAAGCATGCATTTTGCAATATCCATATACTTCTGAAAGTTAAACAATAATAACTAACAACATCATTTCAGAACTTTTTCTCAATTTCTACTTAATATTCCATTAACAGAAGTTCAAACTATTTTTGCTCTAAACTTACCTACTTCCTCACTGTACCCTTCCCGAATGGCGGTAGGACTGAGGGCCTGGTTTGTAGTCCCAGGCCCCACCTTGCAGGGGCGTCCAACCCGTGGCCTATGAGCCACATGGGGCCCAGGATGGCTTTGAATGTGGCCCAACACAAAATTGTAAATTTACTTAAAACCTTTTTTTTTTTTTTGCTCATCAGTTTTCGTTAGTGTTTGTGTATTTAATGTGTGACCCAAGACAACTTTTCTTCTTCCAGTGTAGCCCAGAGACACCAAAAGGTTGGACACCCCTGGCAGATATCTGCTTCATGCATCCATCCCCCCTTTTTCTTTGAGGACCACACCCCTCACTTCATGTGATCCTGGTGGGACGATTAACCACGCTGCTTCCCTCTTCTGTCACGCAGCAAAATGGGGCCTGACACGAGGGCATCAATTGGATCTTCCCCAAGGTTAGCTCTGGGAATGCTGGGAGCGAAATGCCTCTCTTCCTTTTGGATCATAAACCATGGAAGTTAGGCAAGCTTTTCATGATCATCTGCCTCCCTCTCCTCCATCCTGGAGAAAGCTAATACTGTGGAAGAAACAAGTTCTAACAACATGATTGGATCTGCTGGATTCACTTATGTCCAACACTAGTTTCAGTTATATGAGCCAGTAAATCCCTGCTTTGTTTAAGCTACTTTGGAGTTGAATCTTTATAACTTACACCCAAAAGAATCCTGACTAGTACTACACAGGCGGGTCACTTAACCTCGCCAAGCCTCAGTTTACTCTTAGTCCCTGAATTTGGGATTCCCTAAAGGTTGAACGAAATGAAATCTTTAGATGAAATTTAATCTTAAGCATGAAAGAAATCATTAAAAGTGGCCATGCTGGAAATTCTTTCCTAATGTGATTCATCAAGTCTAATTTATTCATTGTTGTTTTTTTTAAAGACTCAAAGTAGCTCTTCATAAGAATGACATTTGAAGAGTTAAGTCCCCCTAAACACACCTACATGAGGAAAGACAGTGGAGTGACTACCAAACGTAAAAATAAGCTTTATTCTTAGCAAACTGCAGCTTCTCAATAGCTTATTTTTACTGTGACCCTAAAACAGCAAGGCCATATTTTAGAAAATGCAGCCTCCAGTTGAATGTTGCATCTAGGTTCTTAACTATCATAGAGAGAGAACACTTTTTAACACATTGCTAAAAATGGATAAAATCTTTAAATATAGGGCAAATTATTGCTAAAATGTTCTAAAGAAGCAAGACAATAAAAGGAGGGTGAAAACATAAACCTGAGCACATGGCTATTAAAATAATCCAACAAGAACTATGCACACAATCTTGTATGGCTCCGGCAATAATAACTACAAACCTGAACGCAACGATTTAGTGCACTTTCTTTTTTTTTAAAGATTTTATTTATTTATGTTTAGAGAGAGGGGGAGGGAGGGAGAAGGAGAGGGAGAGAATGGTTGCCTCTCACGTGGCCCCCACTGGGGACCTGGCCTGAAACCCAGGCACATGCCCTGACTGGGAATCAAACTGGCGACCCTTTGGTTCACAGCCTGTGTTCAATCCACTGAGCTACACCAGCCAGGGCTCTTTTTTTTTTTTTAATTCACTTTCATATGCACTATTTATTTTGAACCTTAACCCTGTAGATACACATTATTTCCATTTTCTAAAGAAGAAAAATGAGGATCAGGGAAGTTGTCCAGTGTTCACAGATACAAACCAGTAGAACCATGATTTGAACCTAATTCTTCCAAGGGTCTCTGTACCAAATTACCTGTTTGTAAATCAGTGTTAATGATAAGTAATTGAATAAAAAGCTACTGTTTTCTCCATCTTACAGAAAGGAAAGACTAATTAAGATACAGAAGTTAAGTGTCTTATACCATATCCTAAAGGAAAGAAAGAACAGGCCAAGTGTCCCCATCAGCATGAACTCCCGGTTCCTTGGACCCTGTGAACCAAGAACTGTGGTGGCCATTTTGCATGTATTGTCTCGTTTAATCTTCAGAACAGTCCACTGATGTCAGTACTTGTATCCCATTTTACAGATGCAGGAACTAATTTACAGAAAGGTTTAGTTTCTTTTCCAAGGTCATATATCGAGTAAGTGGCAGAACTTGGGCAGGAGTTAAGGCTAGAAGAGAGGTACCGAACCCCTAGACTGACTGGCCCCCCTGGAAATCCTCGATACAATCTGGTTTGTATGCAGTGCCATGTAGAATATATAAAACACAAGTCCTTTCCAGTTCATTTCCTTTGAGACTTAAGTCTCTTTCCAAAATAGCAAGGAACCCCCGTTCTGTCTTTAGTGAGAAATACACGTTGCTGGAAGAGTTAGGTTGCAGTGCGGATCCAAATGAAACTTCTTCTTTATGAAGAGAGGTTTGGGGGGCGGGGGTAGTTTATGTTCAAAGAGCTTTGAATAAAAGCAGTAGTCACCTCCAGTATTTGAAAACATTTTGATTGAATTTTTTTCTAAGTCAAGAAAGCTTATATTCTCAGATTAGGAAGGTTAGTGACCTAGTTAACAAACCAGTTGTCAACTGGAACAAAGTATTTATGGAAAAACTGTTTTTGAAACAGAAGTGCTGAAGAGACCCATTCAAAGTAAAAAAGTTTAGCTGTCTTGATCCTTTAGAGGACAAACAGTTATAATTAACCAAAAGTCACCAGCTTCACAGGCTAACTGTGACAAATCATAACACAGTGGCCCTGGCCAGGCAGCTTAGTTGGTTGGAGTGTCCTTCTGATACACCGCGTTTGAAGGTGGGATCCCAGCACACACAAGAATCAGCCAATGAATGCATAAATAAATGGATCAACAAATCGATGGTTCTCTCCCTACCTCTCTTTCTCTAAAAACTAATTAATTAATTGATTAATTAATTAAAAAGAAATCACCTGATGAATGCTAACTAGACTTATTCTATCATTATTTTGTACACTCAAAACTAATACAGCTATATGTGAATGTATACCTTGATTAAAATATTTTTTTATTTAAAAAGGAAATCATCACTATCATATCGTCAGTACATTTCAGTAAGCCTTTCAAACACTGAATGGGAGAACTTTCCTAAGTAAATTTTCATTATCTTATTTAATCATTCTTGCATGTATTCATTCCAAACATTTAAGTACCTACTCCGTGTTCTGGGGAAATGCAAATCTGTATAAGACATAATAATAAGTACTATCGCTCTAGTGTATTACAAGATGTTATGATCAAGAGCTAATTATTGGGGGAGCCCAGAGCCCAGTTAAATAAATACGTTGTGACCAGAGGGGTAAAAATCGAGGAAAAAGAGAAGGTGACATTTAAGCCGAACCTTGTCACACTCAGCACTCTCGTTCCCTTGGGGCTCGGCACCCTGTTTGCTTAAGGCATTTTTGCTATGGGCCAGGAACTATGCCGATTAAGCCACATAGATTATTTTCACTTTACTTGTAAGTGCTCAATCACTATAAAACCCTTCCTTCCATTCCTTCTCGTTCTCCTTGGTAGACCCTACCCTCAGAGTCGGGAATTAGGACACTCCCTTTATGAGTGCTGGGGAATTGAGGGAAAGGGCAGAGTCAGGTTCTCGCTCTTGAGTCGGAGCAGCAGGAGCTTACCAGGGATTTACAGGAGCCAGTGCAAGCAAAGGGGGAAACTGTTATTAGAATTCTGAGCAGGGATGCATTTAAACTCAGCAAGCAGGGAGTAGCAGCAGGACGGGGAAGACCTGGGGTCTTTTTTTCCCTTTCTTTTTTGTCTCAGTCCCTTTCTGTGCCTGTGCTCCATTTTTTTTCTCATGCTAAAGAAGGGCTTTCACTGAGGGTCAGGCTACAGGGTGGTTTCTGGCAGAGCAAGCTCTCACATTTCCATTGTCTCCATTGACAACAGCAGCCAGAGGTGAGGCTAGCACTCCTGAGAAGCGGCCCTGACCCAGCTGGGATCAGCTCCGCACCCTGTCCCATCAGCTGTGGTCGGGGATCAGAGTCTTGTTGCACACGACGAACACTGGGGGCTCCCTGCTGTCCCGTGCGTGTTGGGTAAGAAAAAGAAGAGGAGCAGTCGCCCCAAATTAACTTCTAATTACATCTTGATTATTTCCTCAAGTTAAATTTACAGTAATTGAATTTCTATCCTAAGGATGTGAACATAGCTTAAGTTCTCGATTCACTTTGGCCACATTGACAACACTATGACCCCTTTCTCATCTTATCTACAGTTAGAGGCCAAAACTTTGAAAGTAATTATAACTTTCATCTCTCTGATCACATTCTCACAAAGTGAAAATAGTTAAAATACTTTCCATATATTCAGTAGTCATGTAGATTTTTTTTTTGCAAATTGTCTATTGCTGTACTTTCCTTATTTTTCTATCATAGTTTTAGTGCTTCTATGATTGACTTATATAAAGCTTTTATGTAATGACTTTATGTAGAGGAGTATACTGTATTTTCTTTGGGGTTTCTTTCATCACCAAGCATAAATTCTTAGAAAGTCTTTTTCTTAAAAATTCCTCCCCCTGAAAATCTTACAAAAAATACTCCTAAGTTTCACCCAGGATATTCATTGCAGAATTTTAATAATGAAAAAAATAGAATTAACCTAAATATGTATCAGTTGAGGGATAGTTAAGTAAATTATGGCAAGTTCACATTATAGAGTAATATGCAGCCATTAAATATAAGGGAGATATATAGGTACTCATATGGCAAGGTGTCTACGATATTAAGTGGAAAAAAAGCAAGAATTACAGGTAATTAATTACAGGTAATTAAAGGTAAAGTAGCACCCTATTTTTTAGGAAACACCCAATGTATTGAATATACAGATATCTAGGAAGGTAAAGGTCTTGAAAAGTTCTGAGAGAATCTACTTGAAACTGTTGACCGTGAAGAGTCTGTGCATGGGTCGGAAGTGGGTGGTAAGATTAAATTATATACTGGGTTGGCCAAAAAGTTTGTTTGTTTGTTTTCCATAAGATGGTTCTAGTAGCACTTAGCTGTCTTTAACTTCATTCAAAACAACTTTGTTAGATTCTACACTGACAGTTTTCATATCAGCAGCATTTTTTTAAAATTACCAAAATTGGTGCATTTTTGTGCAGCTATTTTAATATTGAAGATGGAAGAAAACACACAACATTTTCAGCACATTATGCTTTATTATTGCCAGAAAGGTAAAAACGCAACTGAAACACAAAGAAAGATTTGTGCAGTGTATGGAGAAGGTGCTGTGACTCATCCAACGTGTGTGTCAAAAGTGGTCTGTGAAGTTTCCTGCTGGAGATCGCTCGCTGGACGATGCTCCACGGGCAGGCAGACCAGTCGAAACTGATAGCAGTCATATCAAGACATTCATTGAGAACAATAAATGTTGTACCACTGAAAATTTCCAAATCAATAAAGTTACTGGTGAACATTTAACAATGTGTCTTTATTTTACAGAAAAAACTAAACAGACTTTTTGGCCAACCCAATACTTAGAAATTGTTTTCATTCATTATAAGGAATATGCTTTACCTTTACATTTTATTTCACAAAACATTTTAGACTTATAGAGTGCCACAATGAATACTGTAACAAACACCCACATACCCACCACACAGTTCTAAATCCCAACACAGCCAAAGTCTCCTGTGCAACCTTCTCCTATCACATCCCTTCCTTCTCAGACGCTACCACGTACCTGAATCCGGTGCTTTTCATTCCCATGATGTCATACTTTTACTAAATATGCACATCTTCCTAAGCAGCATGTGGTACTTCCTTCATATTGTGGGATTGCTTATAATTGGTGTTATACTATATGCATCCTCCGTAACTTAATTTTTCACTCAGCATGATATGCTTTTAATTTAAACATGTTGATATAGATACTTAGGTCAGTTTCTTTCACTGCTATGGTATATTCCATTGTAAATGTTCAAAACAAAACAGAATCGGACTCATAGATACAGAGAACAGACTGCCGGTTGCCAGAGGGGATGGGGTGAGGGGATGGGGTGAAAAAGGTGAAGGGATTGAGAAGCACAGACTGGAAGTTACAAAACAGTCACAGGGATGTAAAGGACAGCACAGGAAATACAGCCAATAACATCGTAATAACTATGCGTGGTGCCGGCCGGGTACTGGGAATACCAGGGGAAACTCTGTCAAGTATGTGACTGTCTAACCACTATGCTTACACCTGAAACTGATACAAAATAATATTGAATGTAAACTGTAATTGAAAAAGAAATGAAAGATTTAAAAAAACGTTCTGCACTTTATTCATTCTCTTGTGTGGTGCTTTTGGATTATTTCCGGCATTGCACTGTTTCGAACAGCGTGCTGTGAATGTTCCTGGGCACATCACCTTACATACCCTGGGTTCTGGAGTTTGTGTGTGTATCTAGAAATGGAACCAAGTCATAGGGTGGTGCTTCTCCAACTCCGCAAGATGCGGCAAATTGCTGTCCTAAATGACTGTGCCCATTAACGATCCCACCAGCAGTATACAGCAGATTCTGTTGCTCTCAAAATTCCTTACCCATCCAGAAAGCAAGCATTTATCCATCTTCTAATTTTTGTTTTATTTTGCTCTTACTATACCCTTTAGTTGAGCTTTCATTAATTTTGGTATGGGGTGTGAAAGGGGAACCTAAACGTAGGTTTTTGATAAATAACCCATTTTCCCACCACCATTTATTGGTGAGGCAAGTCCTTTTTAATTACACTTTTAAGTCTTTTTCTTACTTCTTGTTACTTGATGATTTGTCTGGTTGAATTTCTGTATCATTTTGTAGAGGTCTCCTAAACAACCCATTGAGATTTTTTTGAAACTTCATTAGGTCCATGAATTATTTTGGTCTAAAACCCACATTCAACAGCTCGTTGCTCTACTCCCAAACCGAAATAATTCAAGTCCTCACTGCATAAAACCCAATAGCCTCAGCCTGCTATTGTAGTCCCCCCCCCTCATCATCTGTCCCCTCTCTCGCCTTTCAGACTCATCATTTCAAGCAAGCCAGTGTCCTCCTTGTCCTCTAAGCTTTCCTTATTTATTTTTTCCTACAAACTTTGTTCATGAGGTTGCCTCCCACCAGGAATGCCAACCCTTCCTTCCATTCCCTTTATGTTGTTTCTTCAGACCTTTTCCTTCCTTCAAGAGCTGGCTGTGGTCCTAGCTAATCCAAGGGTCCTATCCTAATGAGGATTCAGCCCACCGACTTGCCTTGCTATTCAATTTGCTCAAATAAATGTCTGTATTGAATCTCTCCAATTCTGTGATTGAGTTAACTAAAATAAGAACATTGAGGCAAGTGGAACTTGCCTGGAGGGAAGTCAGTAAGAATAGTTGCTGGTAGGAAGATCAGCACCCAGGTTAGGCATTCCGCTTTGAACCTCTGTAACCTTGAAGTGGGGAAAATAGCAGGAAAAACCAAAGAGGGAAGCTGGAGCTGGCGCCTCAACGTGCCCCATGGCAGGTGTGGCCAGACACCACAGGGGCGAAGCCAGACAGAGAAATCCGTCATCACCACCATCCAAATGCTTTACATTTGAATAGTGCTTTAGGTTCTGCCAGCTTGCACTACCACCACCACATCGAACCCTTACAAAATTATTTGAAGTCAGTGACATGATCTCCATTTTACCAGTGGGGACACTGAGGCATAGAGGTTAAATGCAAGCCCGAGGTCACACAGCTAGAAACTGGCAGTGCCGAGTCTGCAACCCCAATCTCCTAACTGACCCTAATTCACCATCCAGTCTATCATGCCCACAGTCGCTTCCACGTTAACTGTGTTAACTTTAAAAATTGTTTAAATTATGACACACACACACACACAATACTACATTTTTCCTCTTAAATTTAAAACTTTTCATGTACAGTTCAATAGTTAACTATATTCACCTGGCTGGTGTGACTCAGTGGATTCAGCACGGGCCTGAGAACCAAAGGGTCGCAGGTTCAATTCCCAGTCAGGGCACATGCCTGGGTTGCAGGCCAGGTCCCCAGTAGGGGGTGCACAAGAGGCAACCACACATTGATGTTTCTGTCTTTCTCCTTCCCTTCTCCTCTCTCTAATAATAAATAAAATCTTTTTTTTTTTTTAAAGATTTTATTTATTTATCTTTAGAGGGGAAAGGAAGGAGAGAGAGAGAGAAATATCCATGTGTGGTTGCCTCTCGTGTGTCCCCTGCTGGGAACTGGCCTGCAACCCAGGTATGTGCCCTGACTGGGAATCGAACTGTGGTCTTTGGTTCACAGGCCCGCGCTCAATCCACTGAGCTACACCAGCCAGGGCTATAAATAAAATCTTTTTAAAAATTAAAAAATATTTCACCATATTCACACAGTTCTGTAACAGATCTCTAGAATGTTTTCATCCTGCAAGACTGAAACTCTATAGCCCATTTCTGCCTCCTACCCCCACCCCCTGGCAACCACCCTTCTCCCTTCTGTTGCTATGATTTGACTACTCCAGATATTTCATATAAGTAGAATCATACAGTATTTGTCTTTTTGTGACTGGCTCATTTCACTCAGCATAATACCCTCAAGGCTCATCCGTGTGGTAGCATATGACAGAATTTCCTTCTTTTTCAAGGCTGCATATATTATGCATACATTTCACATTTTCTTTATCCATTCATCTGTCCACAGACATTTGGGCCGCTTCCACCTCTTGACAATTGTGTAATGCTGCGCTGAACATGGATGTACAAGTATCTCTTTGAGATCCTGCTTTCAACCCTTTGGTATACATATTCAGGAGTGGGATTGCTGGATCATATGGTACTTCTATTATTTAGGGGATTTTTTAGGAACTATGTTAACTTTTAAACAAATAGCCCCATTCTCACGCACTCTATTGCAATATGTGAGGAGGCGGCATATCGCCTTCCCTCTAATTAAGTGAAGATAGCAATCATGCTCATATATAACCATTAAAATATGCTTAAACTCCTTACTTAACGTGCATTAATTACAACGCTGGCAACTATAAACGCTTCCATTTCCTCCCAGTCTCAGTTAACAATCTGTTCCTCACTTTTAGCACCTCTCTGCCCCGATATCAGGATCACTGGATCAGAAGGCTCAGGATGGAAGGGCCTACCTGTTTCGTTCAGTGCTGTGCCTCAAGTAACTAGCACAGTGCCTGGCATGTCCTAACCACTCAAAAATGGGTACATGAACAAAAAGCATTCAAAAATGGATACATGAATAAAAACATGCGTGAACAAAAAATCATGGCTCTGGGCACAGTTTTAAAAATTTGAACTTTGGGTATTGTCATTGATGAGAGGGAATAGTTTAGCACTTCTTATTCCAGCAAGCAGGAACTAGAGCACAGGTGGCAAAGAGATATTTCAATGACATGAATTTTGCCAGAATAACGAAACCATCCCTAAGATAAATTCAAACTAAAGCTCTGAGAGCAATACAGGGTCATACCAACCATGAGAACTGGGGGAGCTTGGAGAACCCTTGGAGTTAGAAGGCCCTCCCAGGTTAATGGGACAGTGCTCTTGATAGGAAAAGCCAAGAAAGCCAAGAAAGGGCATGAACAGCGCAAGACTGCATTCCCCTTCTCTTCTGCCAGCCCCTGTGAACCGTTGGTAGAAGACATTGGAAGCAAAAGCATTGTCACAGCCAAGTGAAAGATTCTCTGCCGGCCAGCTGCACAGCAAGCTGAGGCCCTCTAAATGGGGGCAGGGGTGTGGAAATAAAAGAGAAATAAACACATGGAGGGTAGTCATCTCACAGAGAAAGCAAGCTCTCCTGCTGATGGCTGCTGTCCATCCATCTCTGGACTTGTACAATCTTATGAAAGGAAATGGAGGAAATGGGATTACACTGTATCAGTGAAAGTTAAATTTATACTTCACAAAAATTGCCTGGATTTTTAAAGGATTTGGTCCCTAGAACAAATTGTTCCGTGGAAATGATGCTCTGCACATATCTGAAGAACGAATGATTTGGAAACTCTCTTCCATTCAAAGAGATGGAATTCTAGAGAAAATTATCTTCTAATAGGCACATCTCCCAAAAAAGATAAAAGACGAGGCTAGTTGCTTAGTGATTGTGTGAAATCTTTTCCCATTCCTTAGTTAAGAATTTAAATTCATACTGGCAGACTGATATAGCAAATAGTGGGACCTTTTATATTCTGCTTTATAGAGGAGTCAGCATGGTTTAATTGAAAATCTGCACCACTTGGGTCAAAAGACTTTCATTCTGATCTTAACATTGCTTTGACCACTCTAAACTTTTAGAGAATTATCAGTTCCCAGTGTCTACCCTGACAACATAATGATACATTCTGATTATGTTAACTGCCAACATAACATTTTCCATGGGCACCCAATACCTACAGGGCACATTTTGAACACCTCTGTCTAGTATATTCCTTCACTATCTGCTCTCTCCTTACCTAACCAGCCTTAAGTTTTATCATTTGCCTTCCTTTCATGTCACGCAACACTGAACAACATGTAGCTTCCTTGATATAGTGGAACCTTGGTTCTCGAACTTAATTCGTGCCAGAAGGCTGTTTGAGAAGTGACTTATTCGAAAACAGAATCACACTCATACTCACACATTCTCTACTTTGCCTGTCACCTGTGAGATGCGTGACTGACCACATGGGTATCTGCAGGTCATTAGGTCAAAAACTGAAGTTTTGTTCAACAACGGAGACATTTTTTTCTGTGAACAACTTGGTTGAGAACCGAATTGTTGGGGATGGAAGACGTTCAAGAACCGAGGTCTGACTGTATGTAACATTCACTCATGCTTCCTCTGCTTGAACGCCTTTCTCTCTACATGTGCTTGGGAAACTTCTACCCAACATTCCTGTCTCAACTTAAATGCCGCCGCTACTCTGACTTTCCTCCTGCACTCCCCTATGTTCACTGACTGGCCCTCCTCAGTGCATTCCGTCACAGTTGTACTGTCATTAGTCATGTGCAAGCCTGCCTCTGCATGAGACTCCTCCCCCACTATGTCTTTTTCTTCTCCGACCATAAAAGTTATGTATTTCTATCATGTAAATTCAAAGGGCAGAATGCTAAACAGCCCTTCAAAACCCACCCCCAAAGACAGCCCTTGTTAACATAAGAGCAGGAACTGTAAGTTCTTTGTTTTGGGGGGGTTTCAGGATATAGCAGTGCCTGGCCCATGAGAGGCCTCAATAAGTCGTGTTGAATGAGTGAATCTGAAATGAAGATGGCGTAACTGGCTGTACCTGACAACGGCGTGTCGTAGTGACGAAATCCTGCAGGATGAGCAATATGAAGGCTCTTTGAACACTGGAAAGCGTTATGTAAGTCCAAATTTGTGTGACCAGCGACTGCTACCCCTGGACCTCATTTTATCTGACTCCTACTACCTGGCAAACTGGGTTCCGATGATGATGACGGCTAATATTTTTTTAGTATTTTTCATGTCCCAAGCACTACGCTAAGTGTTTCACCTATATTAACCCACTTAATTCTCATAACAACCTAAAAGGTAAAAGCTATTATTTTCCCCATTTTTATCAGCTGAGGAAGCCAAGGCACTGAGAGGTTATATAACTTGCCCCTCACCCACTCCCCCAAAAATCCACAGAGGTTGTAAGTAATGCAGTCAGGACTTAATGCCAGTCATTCTGGGATCTGAGTCCATACTCTTTAAAAAAATTTTTTAAAGACTTTATTTATTCATTTTTGAAGAGAGGGAAAGGGAAAGAGAAAGAGGAGGAGAGAAACATTAATGTGTGGTTGCCTTTTGGTGCCCCCCACTGGAGACCCAGGCCCACAACCCGGGCATGTGCCCTGACTGGGAATCGAACTGGTGACCCCCCTCCCCCATTCCCAGGCCAGTGCTCAGTCCACTGAGTCACACCAGCCAGGGCTGAGTCCACACTCTTAACCAATCACATTACTGTCTCCTACAGATAGTCCTGAGGATGTGCCCGGGTCACAACAGGAACCAGGTACTTCCCACGCTCACACTGCTTTCTGCTCCAGTTTTGGAGTCCTAAGCAACTGGATTACCCCTGCAATCCTCTGCTCCCTCACATGTAAAGTGGGGCCATTCATGGTTCCCATCTCAACCAAAGTTGCTTGTGAGGCTCACCTCAAACATCGCCTCCGGGAGCAGTGTGAGATAGGGGATCAAACCCAGGGTCCAGGCAGGGAGCGTTGCCTTGCAACAGATGCAGCAGTAGAGTGAGGTGGGAGGACCACACTGCTGAACACTGCAGCTGCTCCTAATCCAGGAGGAGTTAAGCATCTATTAATGTGTACATTTGTTATGACTGGATTCATGCCGAGAACCTGTCAAAGACTCCATGGCCACGTAATTAGTTCAGGATCCATGACGAGAATGACCATTCACAAGATGGGATGCTCACTTCTTATTCATTCAACTTTTTTTGTGTTGGCCAGCATGAATGGTAGCAATGGTTGATGGTTACACATACCTGACAGAACAGTCAGAATGGAAACAAAAACCTACAGGGTGTCATACGTGTAAAGGCATGTGAGTCAAGTGCAACGGAAGCAGAGGGAAAACGACACTGGCAAGTGCGTACAGATGGTGCTGGCATCTGGAACAGCCACTCAATCCTGCTTTAAAAGGCGTTTCCAGTGTTGCAGCTCTGTCCAGCTAAGCAACAGTAAAATCACACCAGGCTCAGACCTCTGTGGGACTCATAGCCACGGAGGGTCTCCAGGGAAAGAGTACTCAGTTAAACTCACTAGATTTCATTCACCTCCTGGGCCAAGCTACAGTATTTGCAAAACCCCTAAGAAAACATAGAGCCTTTATTCTGTCCTAGAGAAGAGAAATGAAGGCACAGGCAGCAACTTCATACATACAGACTAGTTTAATCAATGAGGAGGCAACCGGAACCAAAACCAAACAACCAACCACATGAGACTCAAGCTAAATTAATGCAGTATTGCCCCTAAGCTAGGGACTAAACACAGGAGGTAGAAAGTAGACAAACCTATTGTTAACTAGAACCAAAAAGCTAAAACTAGAACCAGCAAGGTGTTGCAAGGCAAGCTTACAAATGCTCTGAATGCCAGAGAAGAGGATGAGCCCGAATGCCAGAGAAGAGGATGAACGAAAGGATGAGTCATCGGCCAGGCCTTGAAATGGCACTGAGGAACATTTCTCCAGAATAGTAACATTAACAACTTCGGTTATTAGCTAGTGGTAGTGAGTCTAGAAAACAGCCTCGGGGAAAGTGTCCTCAGAATCAAAAAAATAAAAAAATCAAGACGTAATAGATGTGATGAGCCATCTGCAGAGGTAATATACCCCTAAGGAATGTTTTATGAAAGTGTTTACAGAAAAACCGGGAAGACCTGAGCCCAACACTCACAACTCAGATTAACCACGTGTTTTCTGCCTCTGCGCCTTTGCACCTTGTTCCTTCTGCCCACTCCATCTTCCCCTGCTCTTTTCTTCCCTTTCTCCAGTCTAGCGAATAAACAATTTTTCTTTCAAAATACAGGCATCATCTTTTCCCAACCTGTGCCTGAAGAC
This sequence comes from Carollia perspicillata, assembly GCA_004027735.1. NCBI lineage: Eukaryota > Metazoa > Chordata > Mammalia > Chiroptera > Phyllostomidae > Carollia > Carollia perspicillata. The sequence continues at coordinate 47,455 of PVKM010005140.1, forward strand.
AGAATGAATCATTTTCTCATCCCTACTGCTTTTGTGCTCTGTGCATATTATCTCCAGCATCATTTACTACAGAGCTCGGCCCTGTAGATATTTATCTCCAATGACCAACTGAGTGGGCCAGGGCACGGGAGCAGGGCTCTGTTTCTTGTAAGGGTTGTGTATCACAGTCTGTGGGTGCGGTAGTTGTAGTTTGCATGATTGGCATATTAAATATTATGATAGATTTAGAGCCATGAGAATCTACGTGAGCCATGAGATTTCTATGTTTATTAAAAAGAATCCCACTTTTGTTTTGTTTTTTAATGAGAAAGAGTGGCTTAGTAAGGAAACAAATGTGTGAACAAAAATGTGCAAATTGCTATAAAAGTATACACACGATTAAGAAGTAGTATAAAGCAAAGGGAGGATTAAGTCCCCAGGTGGGCATCAGAAGAAACTACACAGAGGAAATGATTGATTGATTGGGTCTTCTAAACAAAGAGTTTACCAAACCAGGCAGAGGGAACCTTACCAAAGCATGGAAACTGTGTAACATTGTAAATATTACTGTTTACTCTACTCTTACACACTATTCTAAGAGTTTTTACATGCATTAGCTCATCTGATATTGTCAACAATCTTTAAAAGTTTATACAATGCTATCAGTTAAGTACCACTACTTGTAAGAGACCCAAAATAACAGTGACTTAAATAGAGCAGTTTGTTTCTTTCTCCACAAAACCTCAGGGTCTCAGGCTCCTTTTAGCAAACTACTCTAGAGCTAGTTACGGCTTCATGGTTCAAAACATTGGCTAGAGCTCCAGCCATCACATCCACATTCCAAACAGGCAAGGGGACATAGGGAACTCAATAACTGTCATGGAGGTTCTTACAAGTTTCCACATGTATCTCATTACCCACAAATCTCGTTACCCCCAACTAAGTCTTATAACAACAAATAGTTGTAAAATACTCTAGGAAATATTCTTTATTTTGGGCATCGCTTCCCCAACCAAAATTTGAGGGGTTCTATAACCATGCAAAAGGAGAGTGGGAGATAATTTGCAGTTTCCGCCACACCCTTATCTCCATTTTCAGATAATGAAGCCGATGTAGAATGGCTGCATTCTTTTCATGGTACATTCAGGGATTTCAAGAAGTTTCTTCTGGCTTATGAGTTAGATGTAGAGTGGGAAGAATGAAGGTTAATGGGCTATAAAATAGTATGATTTTAATTCTGACTACACAATCAAAAAGCTAATGGGCAGTGAAATGCACAAAACCCAGGCAGCACTAAAATGCATTAGACATAACATGTAAGTAATCTCAAAGCTAGGTAAGTGAGAGCTGATTTGCAGATCTCAGAGATGGATTTACTAATGGTCAGTAATTGAAGCGTAAATTGATAGAATGTGACATTGCTGATTGCAGTGGCAGATTACATAAAATTAGCTAAAAGGACAACACGAATTATCTGACACATTTTTCAGTTTCTTCCTTTCTCTTAATGTCTACCTCTCCTCTGAACAATAGTTTAATAAAAGGTAGAATCATTTGCATTTAATGCATTCTGATTAAAGTAAAATGATGCAATTATTACCTAACAAATATCTTACATTTACTTGATTCAATGTTAAAATAAAAAATATTTT
>PVKM010005141.1:0-49066 GCA_004027735.1 Carollia perspicillata
GTGCTTCAGATGCCACCTGGGGTCTTTACACCCTCCTCTTGCCCCCTGCTTTCACAGGTTAGAGAGAGCGTGCGCTTTGGTGTCTTTAAGCCTGGATGAAAATAAGGGCTCTGCCACTTCCTAGGCTGACCTTGGGCAAGTTACCGCCCCCCTGGAGCCCTCAGTTTCCATCTGTACAATGGGGACACCCACAGGACCCGCCCAACCGGACTACGGGGCCCTGAGGGCTCACAGGGCCGCCCAGGAGGCAGACCAGCTCTGGATCTAGACTCAGGCTGTGGAGTGGGCCCCTACCTCACTGGAGTCCTCCTGCTGATTGACGACAGTGAGGGCATCCTCCGAGGCCTGCCGCCTGGCCTCGGCCAGGGCCCGCTCCATCTTGGCGCGCTCCGTGCTGATGAGCTCGTGGGCCTTCCGCTCGGCGTCTGACACGGCTTTCTGCAGCTCAGACATTGCTTGCCGCTTCACCTCATTCACTGCCTCCTCTGTAAAAGGGTATGTGGCCATGGTCACATGGGCCAACCTACCCAGGTCTCTCGGGCCTTCCACCCATAACCCTTAGGGTGGGGCTTGTGCACAAAGGAACTTTCCCATACAGGTGTGAGAGCATCATCATGGGGCAAATCTTCAAGCTCATCCTCTCCTACAATGTGCTCAAACTCCTGGTGCAGTGGCAGATTCGAGGCAGGAGGCCTGGGAGGGCCCTAGAATCTGCGTTCCTAACAAGTTCCAAGTGCTGCTGCTGCTGCTGCCGGTCTCAGCACCCACTCTGAGAGCCACAGCTGTATTGTTCTGCCCTGTGGATAGTCCGCCTTGTCCTGCCGCCCATCGGCAACAGCCCAGAGGATGCCTGTCCAGGGCTATGCACTGTTGTTTCCTCCCAAAGCCCTCTGCTATCTCCCCAACACTTGCCACTGCTGCCTATTCATGACTGAGGACCTAGCGCACTGTTCTCATTGCAGCCAGATGGCCTGCTCAGATTGCACCCTGCCCTCTGACCCTGGGAACAATGTGGCCCCATCCGCTACTAAATGCCCCCCATGGCCTTTCCGGCCTGCCTCAGCTTACCTGGCAGCACTGCTCTGCAGCATGGTGTGAGAGATGCTGGGGTGGGACTAAGTAGGGCCCCCATTTAAGGGGCAAAGATGGCCTTTAGGCCTCCCATCTGAGTGTTTGCACACTGTGTGCTGAGCTGTTGGCAATGCCATCTGCGGCCACCTGCCCCCATGTCACCATCCAAGCTCCTCATGTTGTCAGTCACCAAGAGTCCCATGAGGCCCTGCTGTGGGCCAGATGGACGTGAAGGGAAGAGGCCAAGGGAAACGAGGACTCCTGTTCAGGTCTGCCTCCTGCCTTGATCTGGGCAGCTGCTGCCTGTCTGGCCTGGCCCCTCAGTCTCCAACTCTGAGCTGGGACCCTGGCTTTCTGGGCCGGGTGGTCTGGCTTTCAAGATCCTGAGATTGTCTACCTCCAAGTCACACTTCACACTGAATCCACCCACAAGTCAAAACATATCTGGGATCCTGTCTCTTCTCTTCACCACCACCACCCCTGAGCACCGGCCTGGCGCTTGTTGCCCATGGGCTCAAGCTTCTGCTCTGCCCCTCCCCAAAGTCTGTTCCCACAATGCAATGAATGACCCCACGGCACTCCCCTGCCACTGTGCTCAACACTATGCCCAGAAGGCCCACATATTCCAGCTCTAAGTGCCTCTCATATGTGCAGTGTCTTGCACACTTGTGTGTTTGTTGGGCCTGAGCCCCTGCTTGTTATATTGAGCATGCTGTTGTTCCCTGGCAGGTGTTGGGTGGCAGTCGTCCTACCCTGGACACTAAGTGCACTGGGACCCCTCTCTAAGCCCCACCTGTTAGGCCCCATGAACTCCATCCTGAGCTGGGCCCAGCTGAGCCACACCCCCTGCCTCATCTCCACTCACCAGCCTTCCTCCAGATCTCCTCAGGCATATAACTGGAGAGGGTCCTGGGCATGAACTCCCGGCGTACGTCTGAAACACAGGGGTGACATCACAAACAGGATGGGGTCACAGTGCCATGGTGAGTGTGCGCTCGGCAGCTGTCCCAGGTGCTCATGGGTGGAAAGGCTGTATCAGTTGACAGGGCACGGGCAGGGCAGTGTCCAGAAAGGAAGTCCTTTGGACGGATGGACCTCAGATTTGACTGGGAGCCTCTCTTGGTTTCCATGATCATCATCCAGGGGATGCCTGGAGACCTGCAGGCCACCGGAGCTCTGAGTGAGGGCTTCCTAGTGGCTCAGCAGCATCTTCTTGCAGAACAAACAAGGTGCCTCTTTTTCAAGTGAGACTGCTTTGGGTGGTGTTTTATGCAGAGCCTGTATGAGGGCCCTGCTGGCCTTGGCCCTGGGAACCCCCTTCATGTACCAGGCAGGGTCCCTTGCACCACCATGCTGCTGTCTATATCGCTCCGTCTACTCCCTCTGCCCCCTCTCCCCACCACCACGCACCTAGCTGAGACCCCTCTGCTGCTGCCGAGCTGCCAAGGGGCCGGGCGGCAGTGGTCGTGGGGCCCTTCTTGTTGTCCTCAGTATCGCTGTAGCGCCGGACCCAGTGGTTGAGCTCCTCGCGGTCAGCCTCCTGGCACCGGCGCAGCACAGTGAGCGACCGCCGTGTCTTCTCGGCCATGTCCATGATGCAGTTCAGGAGCTGCAGATGGTGGTTGGGTCGCCTAAGCACGCAGGGCCCTTTTCCCACACTGTTAGGCCTTGGCCAGCCCCACTGCATGGAAAGACCCCTGAACAGCTGGGGCAGGGCTAGAGACGGCCCACTGCTCCCTCCCCAGAGAGAACCAGACTTGGGGGAGGCTTAAGTGAATGCAGGGGACTTGGAGCCCTGCCTGCCAACTTCGAGGTGTGGTCTGCCCCATGGACCAGAGCAAAAAAGTTACCCCTTTACCATCCTGGGGACCACATCTTCTGCCTAGGCTTTCCCCCTAAAAGGAAGCAGGGGCAATGATAAACCTGGAAATGGGGTTGGAGGTGCCCCACTCCCCATGCCAAGTGACCTTCTTCTGGGAGACTCTCCGCTGGAGCAGAGAAGGGAAGGTCCTGCAGGGCTGACTGGGAGTCCAGGACGGGCCAAGATGGGTGCTCCCTGCCCCCATGGTCCCAGACCTTGCCCTCCCCAAGGCCTTGCCCCTGCTCCCCAAGTCCCCACTGTGTGCCTCCCAGCTGGGCACAGAGTAAGAGGGAGCCCACCTGAGCCCCGTCCCCACAGCCACACAGGTTGCGAAAAGCCCCTGGAGTAGCTGTGGCACCCATGTTTGGGCCTGGACACTCACATTGTTGAGATGCTTCCACTCCTCAGCCCATTCACGCTCTGTGAGCCTGTGATCAATCACTTCCTCTGGCCGTGACCCGTGGACCGCTGCAGGAAGGGAGTAGATGCTCAGGCCCCACCCCATGCTCCCAGGCCCCACCCCATCCTCCTCCGAGCCCCACCCTGTGCTCCCTAGGCTCCTCCATATGCTGTGCCCCCAAGAGTAAGGTAGAGAGGATGAAGAAGAGGACCCCAGGCACTGATTCTTTGCCCATTGCACTGAGGGGGTCAGAAACAGGCCTGGCCTCTACTCAGGGCTTGGGAGGAAAAGACCTGAGTCCCCATCCCTTGCTTTGGCTTTGGTTACCCTTCTGCTACCTCTCTGCCTCCAAATCCCACTCTTCTCACACTTTCTGTCCCCTAGTGCCAGCCAAGGCTGCCTCAGACCTCACTTCCAGGGCCTCATGACTGCTCAGAAGTCCCCAGGGCCTCCATGTGATGACTGCCTGGCTCCAGCCCAAGGTTTGCCACTTCCTCTCAGCCAGCTGGACTCCTATGCACCCATCAAAACCCAGGTCACAGGACCCGTTTCCTCAGTGTCCCTGGGCCTTCGGAACTCCTCAAGCCCCACGTATCTCAGGTTCTTTACTAATTGTAGGTGCTTCCTTGTTTAGTCTCAGTCTCCCCTCCCGACTCCCAACAGGCTGTGTCAGTCCACAGGGCAGGGCTGGCGGGTCCCATTCTGTGTCCCCTCAGCTGAACTGTGGCCTGACAAGTGCTCCAGCTTATCTGCTGGGTCTCACGTGAACTGGTCCAACTGTGGTCTCTTGGGAGACAGGAGGCCAGGAAGCCAGTAGTCCCGATGACCATTCCCCATGGGTCCTGGGACCATCATTTAGCCTTTTTGGGACTTAGTTCCCCTACCTTGCCTGTCTCGGAGAGGGGTGGTAAGAAGACTTCTAGGGGCATGTTGGTGGGGAGAGCCCGGGTACAAGCAGGCTCCGTGACAAGTGCTTTGCATCTTCCATCCCTGTACAGGCCTCGAAGGAGGCCTGCTGTCCGCAGTTCACAGACGGGAGACCTGAGACTGCTGAAGGGGACATGTGTGCCCAAGGACCCGCTGAGCAGTGGCCCCACTGAGCAAGGACCCGAGAGCTGTGCCCTCGCTGCTGGCTAGTATGGCTCCAGGGACCGGACAATGGGCTGCCCTTCCCCCAGTAAGAAACAAAACTGCCACGAGCTATGAAGCGGATGCCAGGGCAGCAGCATCCGAGTGTCCCCACCGTGGCCCCCCTTATGGTTTCGGGCCTACTGAGTGCTCTCACCCTCACCATTTTGGGTGCTCCTGTATGTGTTGGGTGATGCAATGCTATGGATGCTTTTGGGCTGAGGTCTATTTAGGACTTCTTCTCCTCTTAAGTGTCTTCTGGCCCCACAAACTCAAAATGCCTCCCCAAATTGCAGAAGGGGTGTGAGGTGGCAGCCACAATCCACTTTCCAGAGCCCTGCTCTGTTGCTCGCAGAGCCAGGGGCTTCGCCAAACACCCTGACCAAAATAGTGGTTGAGATCTGCCGGACAGCTGGCATCTATTTTTGCATTAGCAGGAGCGTGTGGGAATAGCACCTGCCTGACCCAGCCACAGGGAGCCAGACACTGTCACCTGCTGCCTAGGCAGGGGCCCTGGGAGCTCACACAGGGTGGGGATAAGGAGACAGCCTGTACAGAGTGAGGTCTATGCTGACCCTGCTTCTTGGCCCCTCGTTGGGGCCCTGAGCCTCTGTCTGTTTCTAGGCTGCTCTCCCAATACACTGGGGAGACCCTAGGATAGAGGCTGGTCCTGTTCATCTCTTTGTCCCCAGCAGCTGGTCAGTGGTCAGGTAGATGTGGCTAGAAGACTTTGGGAATGTCAATTACGCTCTCTGGGCTTCGGCCTCCTCATCTGTGATGTGGGTGTGCTAACAAATCACACATGTACCACGATTTATCATGGCCCACTTTAAGAACTGAGTAAAGAGTAATAATGCAAGCAAGAGGTGAGTGCTTCGCCCCAGACTTGTTGCCACTGTTAGCGATAACAGCTGGGCCTCATAGCACCCACTCTGCACCAGGTTAGCTCCCTTGGTCCTTACGTGACCCTGAGGGCTGAGACTCCTGTTAGAACCAGCCAAATGAGGAGGAAACTGAGGCAAAGAGGTCATGTGACCGGCCCGAGGGCAGACCATTGGGAATCATTGGAGCTCAGAGGACAAGGCAGTACTGAGCCCTCGCTCGTACCACAAATGCCCTGCTCCACCCAGTCCCCAGCGCTCCCCCATCGCCTTCCTCCCCACGGCTCATCCAGTGACCACGCTCCCATGAATCTGGCATTTCCGTGTTCATTTTCATCTCTCCAGGAGCAGGATGGGCACGTGTGGTCGGTCGGTGGGGCTCAGTGAGGGCTCATGAGTCCTAGGGGGTGTCCGCTTTCTCTTAGAGGGCCCAGCCATTCATTGGAGGCAGAGGCTGCAGCTCCTGTGACGTGGAGACCTCACACACTAGAACTGCCCACAAATGGTCTCCTCCTGGCTGGCCTGTGTATCCCACATGTGAAATGTGACTTGTAGGAAATATTTGGTCATTCAGATGACCGAAATATATCTCTCACATGGTCTTCATCCAGGGTTCCTGGCTTACTATTCCCCAAACCCTTGGAATTTCCTAAGCATAAAGAGTGAAAACGGTATCTTTGGTTAATGGTAGTGAGGTGACTTTGGAACAGGATGAGGGCTGGCTGCTCAGAGAACCAACGATGTGAGTTCGACTTTCAGTCCCGCCCATGACCTCCAGGGTGGGGAGAAGGACCGGAGGGTGAATCAGTTGCCAGTGGCCAATGATTCAATCAATCCTGCCTACGTAATGCGGCCTTCACAAAACCTCACAGGAAGGTTCAGAGAGCTGCTGGGTTGATGAACACGGAGATTTTGAGAGAGCGATATGCTAAGAGAGGACACGGAACTTCCTCACTCTTTCCCCACACCCTGCCCTGTAGTAAGTAAATGTTTCTCTGAGTTCTGTGAGCCATTCTAGCAAATTAATTGACACCAAGGTGGAGGTTGTGGGGACCTCTGATTTACAGTCAGTTGGTCAGAAGCACGGGTGACAACCTGGACTTGTGACTGGCATTTGAAGGGGGTAGGCAGTCTTGTACAACTGAAACCCTTAACCTTTGGGACCTAATGCTATCTCTAGGTAGAGAGTGTCAGAATTGAGTTCACTTGTAGGACACTATGCCAGTGTCTAAGAATTGCTGGGTGCTGTGTGGGAAGCAACCCCCCCACATGGAAATTGGGCCCAGCGACCTAATTTACTGCCCTCCCTCTGCCCCAGCTACAGAGCCTGGCAGCCTCCCTGTTCTTGACTCTGCAAGGAGATGAGCACAGCTGAGCAGGGCCAAGGACAACTGAAGGGTGTGTGCCCAGCCAATGGCCAGAGCCCCTCAAATTGAGTGGCTCTAGGTCCCCCAGGTCCCATACCTGTCTTTACTGGCCTCAGTCCAGCTGGGGCCCCAGGAGAGGTGGCATCCACAACTATGCCCCTGGGGAGTGAAGGGACCTCTTGGGACCTGAGAGTGAGGATGTTGAACTCGGTCCAGGAAAGGTGGCTCTCCCTCAGAGGCTTCTGGGCGTAACCCAGCCAGGGTGGGGATGCCCTCTGGGCCCTGGAGCCAGTTCCCTGCTCAAATCCTTTCTCTATCCCCATTTCCTGAGTCCTTCCTGGACAGACATTTGCACACAGTGGCTCTTTAATGCCCCCTCCCCCACACAGGTGCACATGTGCCACCCCCACCCCCAGAGCACTGCTCACTGAGTTGCCGATGGCGTTCCCGAAGCTCCCGGGGGTCAGGGTGGCGGTAGGGGTCACGGGAGTGGTGGGCCAAGGCCATGTCCTCGAGGCGGTAGTGTGGCGGCGTGGGGTGGGGCAGCCCATTGCTGGGGCTGTAGCGCTGGGCGGGGCTCAGGGTGCACGGTCGTTTGCTGAGGGGGTCAGGGTGCAGCGGGTCGCGGTCTGACCCGTTCTCTTTGGTCCTGGCCCAGAGAGTGGGCAGGAGGCCAGTGGTCACGGAACCAGGAGCCATGGATAGAGGTCCAAGCGGGAGGGGTGAGAGGGAGACAGAGATGGTGGGTAGAGAAAGAGTGAGGGGGAGACAGAGACAGAGAGAGATTAGACCAGTCCATGTGGACCCAGCCTTGATTCCCGTCCCTGGTGTGCTGGCTCCAGGACCAGCCTGTCAGGGAGCCTGGGTCTCTACTGAGAGAGAACGAAGAGAGGGAGGCGCCCTCTCCTGGCAGCGGGACAAGAACCCCTCTCTGAGCCCGTAGTGAGGGCCAGCCTGTGCGCCTGGGCACCTCAGGCTCCTAGACACTTGGGGTCCACATCCAGCACAAAGGGATTAGCCATGGAATTTTCTGCGGACCGACTCCCCTCCTGCTCACTCCCTTGTCCACCCAGGGGGACATCTGAGTCCTCAGGAGGCCTCGCCACAGCCTGACAGAGCAGCCTCACAGAGGTTCAGCCTGTGCAGTGGACCTTGCAGGAAAGGCGGAACTTTACCGGCCTGCTCACTTGCTGTGGGCAATGACATTGACCCAAATTCCCTCAGCACTGGAACTAGGATGCCTGCGGAGCTTCGGTACCAGAGTCAAGTCTGGTCTGTCCACTGTCTCCCTCCCCAGCCAGGGAAAGCCCCCGAGGTACCTGTCAGGTGTCCTCCTCTTGCCGTTCTCATTGACTTCGAGCAGGAGCTCCGAGGAATCAATGGGGGAAGAGGCGTTGGCATCCAGAAGGAGCTGCTCATGCTGGGCCAGGTACTGGGCAGGGGTCTGCTTGGCCAGGCGGGCACAGTGCAGGAGTTCCCGCTGCAGCAGGGGCAGGTTTGCCTGTGGTGGGGAGAGGGGGTTTGGACTTGCTGCTCATGGAGGTCAGGGCAGGAGGGTGCACAGCCTTCCTCTGATACTGAGCAGGGAGGTTGATGTCCAGCCTTGCTGTGTGACATTGGGCAAGTTGCATGACCTCTCTGGGTATTGAGTTTTTCCACTACAACCTGGGTATGAGGGTAGGAAGGATGGCTAGGTAGGACTGTGCCACCCCCTAGGGCACACAGTAATTTGGGGTGCTGGGGGCACCTGAGCCCAGATTCTGGTCTCCCAGGCTGGGGCTTTTCCACTTCACCAAGCTCCCTCCCATGTGGCATCTGGAGAAGGCAAGGAAGGACTCATAATAACGATTCCTCACCTTTGCCCTGTGGAAGCAGGCACCACGTTATCCACTGTTTGGAGAAGGAAAGTAGGGCTCGGAGAGGGTCAGTAGACAGCCCTGCACACAGCTGACTGCGGAGGGAGGTGCAGGGAGTAGGACTCCAGTGCGCCTGCTCTAGACCCCCTGTGTGCTGGTGGAAAGCCCCGCATGGCCTGGGGTGAAGCTTGGAGCTTGGACTGTGCACCCTGGTGTGCCAGTACTGCTCCAAGCAGTCACGTGTGTCACCGCCCCAGGTTGTACCACCCATGGTCCTCACAACCACTGGGGGAGGACACTGTGACTCAGTTCCACATTTGCAGGAAGGACACTAGGGCATGGGGGGTGGGGATGGTACACTGTGGGGGAGCACAGGATTCAAACGCAGATTCCGCCCGTAACGGCCACACACGATGGCTGTGCCCTCCTGCCTATGCCCTTGCCCTGGCTCCAGGCTGCCCAGAATGCACTGCTGGGCAGTATGCGGGTTCCTCACACGCCTTCTGAAGAGCCTTCCCAGGGCTGCTGTGGGGAGCGGGAGCAGGCTGGATGGAGGCCCAGTGGCAGGCCACTTGGGAGAGCCAGAGTTCTAAGTATTTGTAAATAAATACAATTCCCCAACTTTCTCATGGCGTTTCAAAGCTGCCACACAGCCCTCTCCTGCCTCTGCCTCCCCAGAACCCATTAGTGCACCCGGACCCAATCAAGCAGCCGATGCAGTTTTGTCAAGCAGCGCCGGCTGCCAGGCCTGTTTTTCTATTTGGATAGCTGAACGGGGGCCAACCCACCATCTGTCGAACACGTTAGGAGCATGAGCTGGGAAAGGAGGTCCCGGGAGGTCTGAAGATGCCAAACATCCTCCTCTCTCGCCAGCCCCTCCTCTCCTGAGCAGCCTCCCCTCGGCTGGCCCAGCAGGGTGGGGACAGCACGGGCACCGGCTGGTCGCTGTTGGGGTGGTGGAAACATCTGGATTCTTGGCCGGCTGGGGCCAGCTGGGAGCCAGGGCCACGGGTGGAGGCTGGCTGGGTGGGGCAGCCTCTTCCAGCTTCTGGAAAGCTCCATCACTCTGCCATGTACAGTGTTCAGCTCAGGAGAGGGTGCAGGAGGACTGAGGTCTTTGGCTGGGAGGAACAGGGACCCCAGCCCAGAAGAAATGGGTAGAAACTGAGGAAAGCCATGTCTCAAAGATTCCCCCAGGCAGCGGTTCCCACTGTGCCCCAAAGGTCCAGGTGCCAGGGAGGTCTCACCACTTTGATGCTGGACAGACTAAAATGGTGGCAAAGGCTCTCTGAGCTTCAACGCCACTGTCTCAATGAAGGTTCTGATGCTGCAGAAAAGCCTGGAACTACCCTCTTCGCAGATGGGAACTCCGGCCAGAGGGAAATTGGGGTTTGCGAAAACCACCACAATAATGGTTAGTTTAGCTGAACTCTCCCATTTAATGATGGTTTATGATGTTTCAGCTGCTTCACCAAGTACCTCCTCTAATACCCACAGAGACTGTGTGACTGTGGGCCCTGCAGCCAGCCAGCCCTGCTCTGCTGCGTGACGTTGGGCAAGTCACTTAACTCCTCTGCCTCATCCGCAACTGGAGCTGTGAAAAGCACCTGGTCCTCCCATCCTGGGTGTGAGGAGGCTCCAGGGAGCTTCTTAGGAATTAACTCCTCCATTCCCAGCCCCATGAGATGGGTTGTCACATCCCAGGTGATGGGGGAGGGGACCGAGGCTGGACTTTTTCAGAAGCCCATAGTTGGAGCCAGGTGGCTGCTCGAGCTGCATTCTTGGCCACAGTTCCTACCTCTGCAGTGTGACAAGGGCCCCCCCGTGAGGGTGCATCAGTGCTGCCTACACAGTAGGCCTGGTGCATGACCACTGTGCCAGCAAAGGTCACAGAGAGGGGGAACTGAGGGGCACAGTGGGCTGGGCAGGGGCACTCCCATTGGGATCCCCCACAGTGCTCTGCATTCTAAAGCGGCAGGGCTCCTACAACATGAGGGTAGGAGCTACTCCCCAGGCAGGACCATAGCACCAAGCCAGAGCCTTGTCAACAAGCCCTGGAAACGGAACTGGCTACACCCCAGGAGCTGCATGTCCATGAGAGAGTGGACTCTGCGTCCTTGACAGTCTTGTCCACCCAGGGCCCTAGTGGGGTCCCAGACACTGTATGTTGCAGGCAGGCCCTGCACCCTACAAGAAGAGCAGTGCAGGCACAAATGCCCTAATAACACACGAGAACTGCTGTGGGCAAAGGGGAAACTGAGGCAGAGAGGTACCTCAGAAGGCAGTGCTAGGCTGGGCACGTCCTGTCCGGCACCTCAGGGGGTGTGCCTGGGAGGATGCTGGGGTGCACAGTGCAGTGAGCAGTGAGTGGGCAAGGCCTGGCTGTGGCGAGCAGGGGACACGGATGTCGGCCCTACCCCTGCGCCTCGGATAAACAAGGGCAGCTGATGCGGGCGGGCAGGACATCTGCTGTAAATATTTGACCCAACAGCAGAAGCAGGCGCACTGTGTCCCCAAAGATGGGGAGCGGTGGAGTCAGCAGTAAGTTGAAAGGAGGAGTGAGAAGAGAAGGGCCCCTAATGAATTGCAAATGACTGCCAGATGGGCCCAAACCCACTCCATGCCAGCAGCCTCTTTGTCGCCAGCTCAGGGTGTGAGCTCAGTGGGGTGTGGGTGGGAGGGTAGGAAGCAGGGGAGAAAGCAGATGTGGGGGCACAATGTGGGGCTCCCCTGGCTACAGGGTGCAGGGAACAAGGTGCTGACCTGGGGCATGCCCTCAAAGGCAGGGCGTTTGGAGTCTGATGGATCCAGTTTCCAGCCTTGGCTCCATCTCTCCATCAACAGGGGAGACCTCAGGGCCTCAGTTTTCCCACCTGTTAATCGGGAACTGAGCCTGTGCTGCCCCTTCTCACAGGGCTGCTGGGGGTCGGCAGGGGTGGTGTCTAAAGAGCTTTGCAAAGCATGCCTCCTTTGTAGAACAATGTAAAATCCCCAGTGATGATAGCCAATTCTTCATGTGCATTGCCTTACGCACCTTCCCTGAAAAGTCTGAAATGATTTCCATTTTACAGCTGTAGGAACTGAGGCATGGAGGGGTGAACCAGCCTGGTCCAGGTCAACAGGGGCTCAGTTGAAGGGGCAGCGCTCAAACCTGGGAGCATCTGGTCTGTCCTCAAGACCCTCTGGAAGGCAGCCCCACCAGGGCCTGCCATGCAGTGAGCAGGGCCCACTCTGGACGCATCTCAGAGGCCTGGGAGACGAGAGCCCGAGGGGCAAGCCAGCAACACACTGTCTGGCATCTCCCAAGTGAGCCCCTTGGAAACCTGGCCTTCAGCGGACCTGCATTGCCCATAAGCCCCCGGCGCCACTGCTGAGAGGCCCCGGTCCATTGTTCATCCTCTATGTTTGACCACACGACCTTTTTTATATCTGACAGCATTCAACTAAGAGTTTGACCTTTTCACCAACACAATCTGTCTGTCCACCCATCTGTCTCTCCATCTGTCCACTGTCCCTTTCCCCTTCACTGTGTTCTGGCTACACAGCCCTCTCACTGTCCCTCACACACAGCAGGCACACCCTGTCTCAGGGCCTTTGCACATGCTTGGAAGGAAAGCTCTGTGCCCTGCCATTCACTAGGCTCCCTCTCATCCCTCCCTCCTCAGTCCTCCTCATTTGCCCCCTCCTCATATCACACACCACAGAGTTTATAGCTACTGCTAGTTGGTTGCCTCTCCTCCCTCCAGGCCACTGGCTGGCTCCAGAAGGGACTGTGTCTCCTTTGCTCACAGCCATATCCCTGAGCCTCACATAGTACCTGGCACATAGCAGGCACTCAAGAAACAGCTGTCCAGCAGACGAGTGCCTTTGGCCAATAATAACAGGACTGACTGGGAGTTCTGTCTTAGAGCACTTGGTTCGGTGGCCAACTCATCCAGCCTGGTCAGAGCTGTTCCCCTGGGGCACCGGTGGACTGAGCATGATGCGGGTCAGAGCTGGCAGGGAACAGACCTGGGGATCCTGGGGGAGGCCTTGGCACGAGGGAGTAGGGTTTGCTGTTACCTTCAGGAAAGGGATGACAAACGGACGCAGTGGAAAGTTGGTGGCCTCCTGGAGCTTGGAATGAAACTCCTCAATGGTCAGTGTAGAGTTCTGAGGGGAGAAAACCACCAGGCATCAGCCTGAGCCTAGTCCACCCAGCCCTCCTGGGGCAGCAGGTCCCTGTGTCATGCGTCCTCGCTCAGCAGACACACATCCTCCGAGGCCACGCTGCCCTGACTCACCACAAGCCCCAGCACCAGCGTGCGCACACGCTCCCCGATCTCTGGGGAGATGTCGCTGCCGAACTGCTGCAGGGTGGTGAGGAAGCGCTTGAGTTTGCTGAGCTGCCGTGCCCCGCAGGCTGGGGGCAGGTGTTGTGTGGACAATGAGGCTGTGGATGAGGCTGCCGGGCCGTTGCTGAAGCCGTTGGGCGTGGACGGAGTGCCATTGATGGCCGTCGGTGAGTGGCTGCTGCCGTTCATCACTATAGGGGCAGAGGGAGGAGTGAGGAGCACAGCGGAGAGCTGGAGTCCCTGAGTAGAGTCACAAGGACATGACGGGGGCACCAACACCATTTACAGGTGTGCAGACTGGGGCCTGAACAGGTGCAGACTCGCCCCAGGTCCTCAGTGGGTGGGGCTGCTTGCTCAGGCCCTCCATACCCCAGGGGGACGCCAGGCCTCCGTGCTGCCTAGCGTCCACCTACCTCCCAGCCAGACTGCTCAGTGTCTACTGTGGACAGGCAGAGGGGCTTTTCCAATATTGGGGGTCCACTGGCCCACTTCAGCCCTTCTCGGGAGGGGCCACTCATCCACCCTGGGGGGCTGGTGACCCCACCTGCGCCATGACAGCTCTGAGAGGTGCCCACTCCCAAAGAAGTGCCATTGCCCACACGAGGACCCCAATGCCTTTGCCAGAGGCTCGGGTAGGGACACCCCAGGACAAGTGGGCTTGGAGCTGGGCAGGGGAGCCCGGGCTGGCTTGCTGTGTGGCTGCTGTGCAGGCAGACGTGTGCACACGGGTCCTAGGCCATATGTGGAGGATGAACAGGTTGTCTGAGAGGCCCACTGGGAGCACACTGCTGGGGCCCCAGAAGCAGCGCTGTTAGGTACCCAGGCCCTCCCACTGGGGCTATTGTCCCGGGGCGTCCCAGGACTAGCAGAGGCCAGGGATGCTGTGAAATGGTCCTAAGGCAGGATGTCTTCCCTCACCCTTGGGTTACAGGGCCTTCACACTGCAGTCTCAGGGAGCCCTCTGTGTCTGACCACTTGTATGCCAGTCCCCCAGCCTCAGAAAACCTAGCGGTGATCTCTGGGGTCTACAGAGAGGTCAGAGATTACAGACTTTCAGGACTCTTGGTGATGGTGGAGAGGGCCAAGGGTTGGGGGAACAGGACACCTCTGGGAGGCCTGAGGCTTAACTGCTAAATCTGGGGGCCTCTCACACCTTGTGTCCTCAGCTGCCACACAGGCACCTACTCTAGGCGGCTCACTTATGTTCTTACACTCAGCCCCTTGTACGCTCATCTGCCTGTTCCCTTGTCCTGCGCCTGTGGGCACTCCAGGCACAGGGGTTGGGACTAGACATCCTGCCCGAGGCCCCAAACTGGCTGGACTAGCCTAGATTTGGTGAGACTTGGGGCCTGGCCCCAGTTCCTTCATATGCAAATAGCCCTTGGCCAAACCAGGGGTGGAGCTTCTCCACTTTACAGGTACCTGGCCCCTCCACTCCAGGCTTCTGCAGCTTAGAGAACCAAGGTTATCCTTCTACTACTGGAAGGAGCCAGAAATGCTTGACCTTGATTGCTTTTATGCACGGGTGATCGCTCATCAGTAACTGGCCCCTACTGGGCAGAAGTTTGGAAACCACTGACCAAAGGCCAGGTTTGCACGAGAACAGATGTGCTGCCTCTGTCCCGAGCAGGGATGGCTGGACACAGGAACAGAGCCCAGCGCCCTGCTGCTGGGACCCGAGAACGTCTCAGCACAGCTTCCCCCGCCCCGGAGATGGAGCCACCATGCAAGCTGAAACCTGTTTGCCTCCCTGGTCTGGATGATCCTGGAAGTGCTGTGTGGGCCCCAGCAGTGACATGTCAGCTCTGGGACAGTCCCACAGGAAAGGTGCGCCTTGCCCAGGCTGTGCTCCTGGCTCTTGGATGAAGAGTAAACTCCAGACACAGGATGGGAAGAGGCCCTGCCCCTCACCCTGTCTGAGGCATCATCTGGAGGACGCTTAGACCAGAAGATCCCACTTTTGTATTAATTTCTGTCTCGCTGGCGAGCTCCCACTAACCCCATGGCATACCCTGACATGCACACACCCTGGTCAAGACAGATGACAGCCACTGGTGGTCGCTCCAGCCAGGTCAAGAGATGGCCCCTTGCCATGGAAGACCTTTCCGCAGTGGGGGACTCATTCCTTGTGGCAGAGTTGGGCTATCACCCGGGGTCTGGACCTTTCAGAGGCTTCTAAGATATATGGCTGTCCACGCGGCCTGGGTCCCCACCCACGGCCCCTGGCCTGGCCTGGACCTGGCCTCCCTGCAGCTCCCTTACCAGCCTGCCCTCGGCGCCTGGGTCCTCCCGGAGGCCTGCTTGCCCTCGCTGGCCCGTGCTCCCTCCCTCGGGCTGCTGGGCAGTCTCAGCAGCTTGCTAAAGAGACGCCGAAAATAACCCCAGCCACAAGTGCTTTCATTCCACAACAGGTGTGTTACTAAGTTAGACTGCACACGTGTCCCCGGCTGAAGTTTGGGGGCACACACTAGCACCCCCGCAGCTCCCCCAGCCCTGGGCCTGGGTGGGGGTCAGGCTGGGATGGTGAACCAAAAACAGCCTTCACGCCAGCCCTCTCCCTGCTGTGGGGTGGCTCTGGGGCTGGGAATCAAGCAGTCCTAAGAGCACTACAGCTCAGCGGATGAGTTGGACACAAGAGCGAGGCCAGGCATCACAGAGTAACGGCAAGGAGGACCACGTGTCACAGGACACGAACACCACACAATTGTTATGTCACCTCTTCTTGGAGCCCAGAGCTACACAGCAGCCATGCCTGGGCTGTGCAGCCCAACTGGCTTGCAGCGGGTACCTGTCCTGTCGCTGGCTGGCAAATACTCTGAGCATCGCTCCATGAAAACTTCCCATCGTGGACATTGGATGTGGCCTGAGCACTTTGCCAGAAAGGTCCACTAGTGACTAGTGCCCACTGAGCACCCAGTGCGTGCCACACCTCCTGCCGACTCCACTGATGGCATCTGATAACTTCCAGGTGGGGAAACCAAGGCACAGACGGTGGCACCTGCCCAAGCTCACTTGGCTAGGAAGAGGAGGAGCTGGGATTCCACCCAGGCCGGTGTCTGAGCTTGAGATGCTATGAACTTGCACTGACATTTACCTTCTTACAGCTCTGGGATCTGCCATATTCTCCTTGTCTGTGGACTGGGAAAAAGGAACACTGAGAAGGTGTCCACCTGCCTAAGGTCACACAGCTCGTGAGGAGCAGGGCTGGGCTGTGACTGGGGTTCTGAGGACTTGGGCTGCTCTGCTCTCCTGGGCCTATCCCTCGGACCTCTGCTCAGGCCTCACCGACATGCAGATGCAATGGTGGGCTGTGCAGGCAAGTGGGAGCAGCGGCACAGCCTTCTCAGGGCAGAGGGTGCAGGTGAGAACCTCCCACGAGGCCTGTGGTTTTTGTTATTTTACTTACAAAGACAGACCATAGACCATTTTAAGCAGCCATGAAAACGGCCGTGGGGCAGAGACATCGCAGGCCCATCCTCTCGATCTGTAAGCAAAATAAGAAAAACACTCTGTGAGGAAAGGGGCCGTGGCCAGGTGGCTCTGCCCTGCAGGGTGTCTGCAATTGGCCCCACCTTGCTCTGCTTCGTGACAGCAGTTTTGGGGATCAGGACTGTCACCACCTTGGGCCAGTCATTCCCTTCTTTGGGCCTCAGTTTTCTCTGTAAAATGAAGCTGACTAGTGGAATCTCTCAGGGACATTTCTGGCAGGACCTTCTGGGGGTCTGTAAGAGGTTTGGCATCTCCATCTGCATGGGTGGGACACCCTGGTCCTTAAAAAGCTCTGTTCTGGGAAGGCACCTGGTGACCCCACTCAGCACCATCCTCAAGGGACCTGGAGCCTGTACTGACTCGTGAATCAGGGCTTGGGGTCTCCTTTGACAGACAACCCAGTGGTGGTTCCAAAATGAGCTGCCAGGAGGGGAGAAAGCACCAAACAGGACGGGAGATTTGATGTGTCTGAGCTGGAGTTAATGAGTGGAAGTTGCAAGAAGACAAACTGTCCTGCCCTAATCAGAGAGTGAGCCCCTTGTTAATGGGGGTAATCAAGGGCAGGATGGAGTGTTAGCCTTTTGAGGGTCCTCCCAGCTATAGAGTAACTCCTTATATTCCCCCCAGACTTCTTTTAGTCCTCCTGCCCACTTCCCTGGCCACACAACAACTTCAATTCCAAAATGAATTTGTGCCCAGGGCAGTCACTGGGCAAGAAAACCACAGCCTGGTTAAAGGCCAGCCTGTAGTCAGCTTGGCTCACAAGCTGGTCCTGGGGATGCTGGGGAGACACTTGGCAGGGATCCATGGCTGAGCGCAGGGGCACCTTCTAGTTGGGCTGCCACCAGCCAGGTGCAGGATGCGGTTAGCCACTCCGCCTTCAGGGAATTCCTCGGTAGGGAAAACATCTGAGGCCACCTTGGAGGTGGCCTGACACTTGGATGGATGGTCCCAGCAGCCCGATAAAACTAAAGTGTCTGCTTAAAAAAGAATGACTTGTCTCTTATGACCTCTGCGCTCTAAATAGAGCTGGGACCTCGGATCCAGGAGCACGAGCCTGCAGTGGTGGGGGCACACGGGGATGTGCAGGGTGTGAGGGGAGGACGGAGAGCCACACACAGGCTTGCTGCCCACACACACATCTGCTCACAGGCCTCATCAAACACACAGGGGCAGTGTCAGCTGGCCCTAGCCCCACCCCCAACCTGGAACATCTGGCCCTGAGACCATGGCTTTCTGGAACACGGGCTCCTGGACCAAGAAGAAAAGTAGGCTGAGGGAGACGCACGTGCCCATCAGAGTGGGAGACCCAGCTCAGAGCCTTGGCCTGACTGCCAAGTGCCTGCTGGTTTCTTCTGTGTGGAGCGAACACGAGCTGGGCTGTTACTTTAGATGGGGGCCTGTGGCATTCTCTCCTGGGAGCCGCTGCTGCCCTGTCATGAGCAAGCCACTCCTCTCCCCCGAGCTGAGGCGCAGGCTGTGAAGTTCAACGCAGCTCGGGCCTCCTCTCTCTGACTACGGGGCCCTGACGGGGTGGCAACTGGTGAGTGGACAGAGATGCTATCTACGATTCAGTCACAGGTGAGGACTGACTCCTCTGAAAGAGAGGGCAGAATGGCCAGGCAGCCACAGTGGCCTTGCAAGAACGGTATGTGGGAGAAAGCCCCGCCTCTGGCCCTTTCTCGGGTGGCTGATACAGGCAGACAAGGGCCTGTAGGCTGAGAGCAGAGCAGTGAGCACCCTGCTGCCTGGGACCCTGTCCTGGCGCAGGAGGCAGGGCCAGGACCTGCTCCAGTCTCTGTGATGCATGGAGACCTCGGCCCAGACCTGGTAAAAATGGGGAGCTGGTGCCTTCTCTGCCAGGTGAAGGTGCAGAGAAGGGTGTACGGTCACTATGCTCCTACTGCGTGCTGGGATTTCTGTGCTTCCCCGCTGCCACACGTGGAATCAGGTGGTATCACCCCATTTATCAAACCGAGGCTCAGAGAGGCCAGGAGACTTGCTTAAGCCAACATCCTACAAACAAGGGGCCAAGCCTGAGCCCACAGCCAATGCCTTTTTCCAGAGGGAGGCTGGGCCCTGATGAAGCTCGGGCTGGTTTTGGGTGGCCAAACCAGCTTCCTTTATGTGCAAGCATAAGGAGATCCAGGCTGGGCCCTGTGGCCCACCCCAGGCTCTGGGTCCTGGCTGGAGGCAGCAGCTCTTCCCTTCCAGCCCAGTGGGGACTAGGAGCCCCAGGCTAAGGAGTCTGAGGCTCCTGCCTCCCCCAGAGAAGCTTCATTTGGGTTTCAAAGCCTGGGGAAGGGTTTCCAGATACGGGGCTTCTGGCCTCTGAACATAGGGGCGGGTGGCACATGGATTCTCTCCACTGCCCACCAGAAACCCTTAGAACACACTGCTAAGCCCCTGGCACTGGGGTCAGGGGACACCATCCCCACACTGGCCCAAGCCCAAGGGTTTCCTTCCCAACTGTTCAGCACTGAAAGTCACCATGTCCCCAACTTCCCTGACTCTATGGAATAGGACCCACAGGTGGCTGTGGGCTCCAGGGATCCCAGAGCTGTGGTGAGTGCCAAGATGCTGGACCTGGATCTCCCCCCGGGCTGGTCAGACACTGACCGAGGGTCTGTTCTGCCCACCCTGCTGCTGGTAGCTGAGGCCCTGCTAACCCCAGTTTCTGGCTGGCCTGCTGAGGCCTGGCTGCAGAGCCCCTGGTATATCTGAGCTTACATGGGGATCCTCAAAGGCCAGAGCTGTCTCTGATGGGCTCTCTGGCAGGGTGCAGGCCTGGCTGAATTCACCTGTGCTCTGGTAACCTGCTGTCTGTCTGAGCTGCACATACAACAGTCAACTTTGATGGGAAGCTCACGATGTGCTGGCCACTGGGTGAGAGCCTCCGTTAACTCACTTGTATTCATAGTAGCTGGGTGAGGTGGGGCAATGGCCTGCCCTGTTTTATAGATGAGGGATGCCAGGCCCAGAGAGGTTAAGTAGCTGGCCCAAGGGCACACACACCTGCCAAGTAAAAGAGCTGGGATTTGGACCTCAGCTTGGGCTCTGAGCCGTGAGGAGATCCTCCTTTTCAAGAGCCTCTTGGGGAGTGTTTAAGGGGTTAGGGTGCAGGGACCACAGCACTGGCTCTATTTGCATGAATGAGGTTTGGTGCCTCAGACAACTTGAGGGGCCCTGGAGGCACCTCTCTGCTCTGCCCAGCCTCGGAGTTACTCACTTGTGTGGGGCGTGAAGGAGGGGTGCCGCGTGGTACCCTGGGTCGCAGAGGAGGGAGGCGGCATGCTGGGGGGCGTGGACCGGGGCTGTGTCTTCACCTCAGCGGGGGAGTCAGGCATCGCTGCAGCCTTCTTCCCCTTCTTGTCTGCTGCTGTGGGGAAGGTGCGGGGAGGAGAGGAGAGAAAGTCAGTGAAGCAGGACCGGAGGGAAGGGGATCGACAACCCCCGCAACCTAGTGCCTGACCAAGCCTCTCCCCCCACAACCAGCAGCTGGGTTCAGGCCAGTGGGGGACACCCAGCTGGACCCAAGGTTGCTCCTGTCTCTGCCCACAAAGCCAGGTCCAGTCCTAGGGCCTGGCCAAGTGCAGATAGGCTCCAGCTGTGTTCACAGGTGGCTGACATTCCAGCCACCTGGGCCGAAGGGTGGACGTGGGTCAGTCCATTCAGATAGGCTGGAGGGTGTAGCTGCGAGAGGCCCGGGCTGGCCAGAATAGGGCTGAGGTCTTCACTGGAGGGGTGGGTGGCCCCGGTCCTGCAGAACAGGGGGTCGGGCAGCACCCCCCAGGGCAGCCTCTACCAGTACTCCTGCAGGTCTTGTTCAGACACATGTGTAGGCCTCTCCACCCCCAATTTTGATTCAGTAGGTGAGGGGTGGGCCCAAGAATCTGCATTTCCATCAGCGTCCCAGATAAGGCTACTGCAGTGAGTTGGGGCCCCATTCAGGATGGTCTGGGTGGTGGGAACTTCAATTTAACCCTCTCCTCACCCTGGGCAATTCCTGGGAGCAGCCAGGCTGGGGACATAGTCAATGTCAGGCCGTTTGAGGCCTGGCCACTCAAAGTGTTGTCCATAGACCAGGGGCTGTGGCCCTGGACACTGTGTCAAGAGTCCCGCATGATCAGCCGTGTGGAGGAGAGGTGGAAGTGGCGAAACCAAGCCTGGGTAGGGGCCTGAGCCCCTGGCTTCACAAAGCAGGATCCGGAGGAAAGGCCTCTGAGTGAACCTGACCAGCACACACACCCTGAGCCAGCAGCTGCCCGGGCCTTCTTTGCAGGTGAAGAGGGCGGAACGCTGAGCCTCCCCCTACATCTTAACACAGGGCAGCCAGGGCCCGGAAGAGCCACAGACACCTGGGAGCTGTGGCTGGAATTCTGGGCAGCCCTGCTGCTCAGGGCTGTTGAGGGGGACGTCCTTTTCCTAACACACGAAGTGGCGCAGCCCCCACTACCCTGAGCTCACCTTGCTAACCCTGTGGGGGTCTCACTCGGGGCTGGGGACCTGGTGGGGCAGAACCCTGTCAGGCGCAACGCCCCTTAGCATTCTCTCTGTGCCCGCAGTTCTTGTTCCCTCTGCTCTCCCCCTGCATTCTTCCTCCTAGAGGCCCCCCATGATTGGGGGGTGTTGGGGCAGATGCACAGACACACATGAGTGGCTGGGGTGGCCTGCCTTTGGGAATGGTGATTAATAATGCTGACAAATGGCATTTACCATTACTTCATGCCCAATGCTGTGAAAATTTCCCCTACCCCCCGCCCCCTTCAGAGAGTGGAGATGCCCACCCATCCATAGTACCGGGGAGGGGCTCTCAGAGTTCTCCTCACTGCAGGGCCCCATTGGGTGAGAGTGAAGCCCCTCCCTGCTGGGCCCCATGCAGGGGCAGGGAAGCAGCCAGAGCCAGCAGCCATCCAGCCTCGCAGCACCTGCTGTCCACTCAGCTGCAATTGCTGGCCTCCCTCCCGCTGGGTGCCCTGCCCCTCCCCCACAGCCCGCCTGTCAGGAGTCTGATGGCCGGGCACACGTGCATCACAGCTGTGGGGCCCATCAACACCAGAGTTGGTTGCAGGGCCAGTGGCCAATCCCCGGCGACAACCAAAGAAGGCAAGTGTGGCTGGCCGCCATGGACCTTGGGCTACCCCATGGGTGCAGGCTGTCCTGGCCAGCCCTTCATCTGACCAGGCCACCTCAGGGCAGGTGGTCCCACCAACACACTTGGAAGAAAGTTTCAGATGCAAGGCTGGGCCATGGGACGCAGGGCCCGTTCCGACTTTCCAAAGCCCTTCCCACACTGGGGCTTGGCAGGAGCCTCAGAGATCAACAGACTAGAAAGGCAGATAAAGGAAAACCCTGCCTGGGAGGGGGGAGGGGACCCTCCCAGAGCCACCTCAGCGAACTGGCACTCCTTACATGGGCTTGTTTAACCGCCTCATGGTCAGTGAGAGGCGGAGGAAGGGGCTAGGTGGGACCAACTCCACATGTGGCACTATCTTCACAGCCCCTGAGAGACAGGCTCTGGACACACTCACCCGCAATGCCTGCTGGGGCCTGAGGATGGAGCAGGCCGGGCTCCACGGATGCCTGGTGACCTCCTTTGGCAGAAAAGGAGGAGGCAGGCCCGAGGCCATCCGCTCACTTAGGAGAGGACGCAGGTCCTGCTCTTGGCCCTGGACAGCCATCGTCCTGCATTCTCACCCAAGCCCTGTTACAGGTGCCGAGCACACAGGGCACAGAGCAAGTAGGGGGCATGCCGGCAGTCATGTGGGTCTGCGGGCTTCGAAGCACGAGCTGTTTCCAACAGGCACTCTTCTCGCTGTGCAAGATGTGTCAGGTCTGGGATTCAAGCCCAAGCTTATGGAGGCTGCAGGAGGAGGCTCTGGGGTCTGGGTGTGGTGGGACCACAGGTGCACCCCGGGACCTCAGGAGTCTTCCTTGAATCTTGTTTGAGTCCCAGCTCTATTGCCTCCTGGCTATGTGACCTGGGGCAAGTCACCGCACCTCTCTGGGGCTCTCTACTCCTGCATACAGGGGGCAAGGCTGCACACCTTTCCCTGGGCAGATGGGAGGTTAGATGAGCCTACCAGGTGATGGGCTGGCACACGCGAGCACTCAGTGAAATCCAGCCAAGATTTATAGGGCAACTCGCATGTCGGGACCCTGCCCTTGGGGCTACCCTCAGCACAGACCCTGTCCCAGAAGGCAGACAATGATGAGGGCACTCAGGGAGGGGCGGAGGTGGGTGGAGACGGAGAGCAACAGGACTTGTGGTCAAGGAACAGAGAATGCAAAGGCCAGAGGCGAGGGTGTGCAGGGCTCTAGCTGTGCAGGACAGTTGGGAAGGAAGGTCAGCTGGGGCCAGGCTGGTGAGGGAGGACTGACTGCTCGGCAGCAGGAGCCACTGAAGGCTCTGCACGGCAGCTGGAGCGGGTCTGGCCTAAATCCCTTGGCAGCTTCCATGTACACGGGGCTTCACCAGGCCTTACCAGGCTTGTGTGGCCTGGGGGCAATGCAGGTGCCTCTCTAGGCTCTAAGGAGCCACCAGACAGGAGTAGCCCTATTCTCCTGGTGCTGGCTTCCTGCCCTGCCCCCTTCAAGGCCTCATACGGGGAGAGCCAAGGCTGCCCCAGGGGATCCCAGTCCCACCTGGAGGCTCAGATCCCTGGCAGCTCTCACTCAACCTTTCTGCCCAAGGTAGCCAGGAGGGACCCTGGGCCCACAGGCCAGCGAGAGGAGAAGCTGGCCCGGGCATGGGGGAATGCGAGGGTGCGGGAGAGGGGCCCTACTCTTGGATGCTGAGTGCCAGTGAGGGGTACAGTTGCTGCTTCCCACCAAGGCGGCTGAGGGAGCCAGCATAAGCTAACTCAACAGGTTAGAGCTCCCAGCAAGTGCAGACCACTACCCAGAAAACCTGGGCAAGCCCCATGAGGCACTCTTTCCCTTCCCATTCTTGGTTCTCCCATTTTCCAGCACCCACTCTCAAGTGTGCTTGGACCGAGGTGGAGTGGGCCCGTGCCCCGCACATCCACACAGTAGCTCACTGAATCCTCACCGCCTCCCCAGAAGGCTCTAGTAGGCCCCCCTGGTCACCTGCCTGTGAGGGGCAGACCAGGCCTGCCTTGTCCACCAGAACCCTGAGCTTGCACCGTCCCCTCTGTTCCCACCCAGGCCTCTCATTCCCTGGCTTCAATTCTGGGGTCAGCTGGGGGAATCTCAGTACCCACAGACCCTCTGCCCAATAGTGGGGGTCCCCATGAATATGCCCCCTTTCTAGGGGGTCCTGATTCGGCAGGTCTGGGGCAAGGCCCAGGCAGCTGGACATTTGTCTTTCTTATAAGATGAACATATAACAGCTGCCTCCATGAAGGGCTCACCAGGTGCCCCCCCAACATCAGCTCACCTGCCCCTCAGGTCAGGAAAAGTGAGGCAACCCCCAGAACTGGCTTGTATTAGGAACCCCATATTCCAGCGGCTGGACTCACTGCACCTTCACAGCAGGAGGCAGGTCCCATCCATTACATGCCCATTTTATAGCTGGGAAAACAGGCTCAGAGAGGGCAAGGGGCTTGCTCAGGGTCTTAGAGCTGGATGGACAGCGGGTCCTGAGCCTCGGGCATCCACAGGCCCTCGAGCTCCCTGTGCATAGCAGTACAGCAGTCACTGGGGAGATCAGAGAGTTCAACTGCCAGACCAGCCGGACTCAGACCCAGCACTGCTCAGGACGCCATGGGGGCTGGCTGGAACAAGGAAGGGGCAGCTGCCTGGGGCCTGGGGTGGGAGGCAGGAGGCCACCATTGCACTGAGTCAGTGGGTGATGCTCCAGGTGCCCCGTCTGTGGGCAGGTGAGTGCGAGGACCGTCACCCCAAGTCCACGGGGCCCTCTCCAGATCTCAGAGCACCCAGGGAAGAAGAAATGAGAGCCAGCCACCAGCATCCCCACGCCTCTGACAGCCTGTCTGCAGGGGGCCGCAAAACCAGTGCTGGTGACGGTCCCAGGACCCTGCTGACATGGGCACCCTGGTTCTTTCTTTCTAAATATCCCACCAGGTCCAGCTTTGCAAGTGCAGAAACCTGAGTAGTGAAATGAGGGCCTAACCTCTTGGGAGCTCAGAGCCTTTTCACCTGACACTGTGGATCCCATCAGCCCTTCTGGGGTGCTGCATGGTGTCACAGCCAGAGGACAGTAGCCCTGTGTCAATACAGGTGGGGCACAACTCTGGGAGTGCTGGACCCCTTACCCTGTGGTTCTGGCTCAGGGGTAGACAGTAGGGAGGTGAGGGACCCATAGCACCAGGGAGCCCCAGAGCATGTGGAAAGGAATATTTGTTATGTGGCAAGACTGGCCATCTGCCTTGTGTAGCCTTCCCACAAACCCTTGGAGGCAGAGGGTGCTCCCCTCCATCTTACAGGTGAGGAAACTGAGGCACAGAGAGGCTCAGAGACCTGCCCAGCTCAGAGCCGAGAAGGGGGCTGGGTGTGGACCTAGCATCTCACCCAACTGCCCACCAGGCCTGCTGCTCAAGGTGCCTTTCTTCCACTGTTCGTGCCCCTAAGGGACTTTCTTTGTCGTCTTTCCCACCACGGATGCTCAGGGATGGGGGCCTGCTGAGTGGTGTTTTGATCTCAGTCTGAGTGTGTAGGAGCCAATTCACAACATCCTAGGGAGTGAGAGGGCGGGGGGTAGGCAGAGGCGCCTCCGTGTCCTCTCCGGCCCCTGGGAGCTAGGCTTCCTCCTCCAGCTGCATTGTCAGAGCTCCCCACCCCCTGCCACGCCACTCAGCACTAAGGAACATTCCCAGACCCCGTGCTCCCAGGGCCCATGGGACACCCTGTCTTTCCCAGACGGTATCCAGTTCCCAGCTAAATGTCACTAATCCACTGACAGAGGAAGCAGCGCTCCAAGGCCAGGCGGAGTCGGTGGGAAAGAACACAAAATGTGCCGGAACGAGCCACCCCATCCATCACTGTCCATGTCCGCCTGTGGTTCCCAGCCCGCCATGCCCGGCTGAGAACTGGCTGCAGCCCAGTGCTCCCAGCTCTGGGGTTCTAGAACCCTCTGCAGGAGGAGGATCTGCTAGTGCCAGCAGAGCTATACTCCGGGCTTTGCCCTTCTCGAATCCACGCTGCCTCAAGATAACAAGCTGCTTCTTTGATCTTTTATAGTCTGATTTCTGCTGCTACCTCATCTGACTCTTACAAAAGTGGTGGGACATATGACGGTGGCAGGTAATGACAGGTAATAACAACTAACCTCAGCTTTTGCTGCCTCAGGCCCTTTGCACAGGTACTGACAGGTAACAAAGCTAGGGCCCTGACCTAAGCACCCTGCATAAACCACTTCATCCCGCTCCCACAGCAGGCTATGAGGTGAATAGCTGAGGAAACCGAGGTACAGGGTAGGGAAGACTTGAAGCCAGAAAGCTAGGCTGTCTGGCCCCAGATGCCACTCTTTCTGTGGGGTCCTGGGACACAATCCTGTGTGGAAACTGAGTATGTGCTCCCTGGGGTGCACCTAGGCTGTACCCGCCCCCAGGCTGCTTTTCAGGAGCTGACCTGCAGCCAGGGGTTCCTGAGGTCTGTGGGAGTGTGAGGAGGGGCCCTGAAGGCTTTGGCTGCTCTCAAGTCCCCAGCATCATGAAGAGGCCAGTCTCAGAAGGACTGAGTGTGTCAGCAGATGCTTCTCCCAGGGCTGCTGGGCAGGCAGCGAGCTTGGCGCTGGGCCCTACGCCCGAGGAAGAACACTGCTTCAGTTTCCTCCTCTGTAACCCGGTGAGACATGGGGCTGGGTGGGGCCTCTGGGCGCTCTGCCCCCAGCCTCAGTTTCCACTTCTGCTAGTAGGGGTCAGGAGAGAGCACTGAATGTGCCCAGGAACGGTCACTGACATCTCGGCGACTGCTGGTGGCGAAAACAAAAGGAAACCAAAGTTGTAACAGTTGCCCAATTATTTTCCTTTTACATCTTGCACAGAGTGCATCTTCCTTGTAGGGAAGGTGCAGATGAGCAGAAGGAAGGGAAGCCCCTCTGTGAGGTTGTCCGGCCAAGACCACCCTCACCACGCTCTCCACAATCAGGTGACACCAACCAGCCTGTATCCACATCCCCACCACCCCCACCATCTCCTGAGAGGTGAGGGCTCTGCAGGTGGGTGGGGAGCAGAGCTGGGAACTGGGCCCCAGCATCTGAGTTCCCAGCTTCTGCCTCAGCGGGCAGTGGGCCACTCCCCTGAGACTCCCGCCAGGGTGAACCCGTCTGTTTGACTTTCTTGGGTACCAGAGTGGTACCCATGCTTCCTCTGAGGCACAGTCCTAGACGAGTAAAGGTGGCTGCCCTGCACCTCAGCCAGTGCCCTGAGAGCCCATGGGGTCCTTTGTGCCTGGCTGTCCCCTCTGCCCTCATCTCTCGCAACCCCCCCTCACGTGCTTAGCTGCTTCTGCCTCAGGTCTTTGCACTAGCTGTTCCCTTTGCCAAGTGCTCCTTTCCCCAGACATCTGGAGGTCTGCTTGCATCCTCCATGTCTTTGCCCAAATGCAAAACCGAGAGTCCAAGACAGTACTTGTTGAACTATGACCAAGGGGACCCAGGGAGATAGTCCATCAACGCAAGATTGTTCCACGCCTCCTAACGCCACAGGCTTCCTTTTAGCAGACATGAGAACTCTCTCCCTCAAAGTCCATCCCTAAACACTGCCACCTCCCCAGGCACCTTCTCTTGTGGCAAAGTCCTGATCCAAGTGGGTGTCAGGGGTGGGGAGGTCAGCGGTTCCTCCAAGACCGCAGCCCAATGAGGCTGTCAGGCTCAGAGTCCCAACTCCTCCATACGAGATGCCCGCTGGGATTTTCGCCCACTTGCTCCTTTACTACCCCCTTCCTCAGAGACCTCCTGTTACAACGGCCCTCGACCCTCTCAGGCCTGCAGCCCCCTGCTAATGATAAATACCCCGACACCCTGTGAGCCGTCACTAAACTCACGGGAAAGTTAGGACGTGTGAGGAAAACTCAGGCCATGCCGTGTAGAGGCCACACATGTGTCAGGGCATCCCTCGAGGGCGGGACAAGACAGGCTATGCTGCCAGATCCCAGACAGGCCCATCACCAGAGCATCCAGAATTCAGGATGCAAAGGGGGTGCAGGACAGAGTGGGGGCCAGATCTCTCTCACAGTGGAGGGGCGCTTAAGCCTCCAAACCTTCGCTTAGGTCCCGAGAAGGCCTTCCCCCCTCCCTGCGAGGCCTTCCTGCGGGGCAAGTGGGGGCTGCTCTCCTAGACCCTGTGGTCCACCTACACCTCCTGGGCCCTGGGGGTCTCAAAGAAGCCCGGTGATCTCCCCACTGAGAGCAAACTTCCTGGTGGGAGTGGGACACCCCGACTCTTCTGGGCCCTCATGATGGGAATACGCAGACGGTAAACTTAGGCTGCAGCGCCCAGGCAGCAGCTGCGTCGCAGAGGCTCCAAGTCCATAGATGGCAGGGGACTCCCAGGCTGGGGCAGCAGTAAAGGGGTACAGAGGGGCTGCTGTGTTTGGGGCAAACCCAGGATGTTGTTGGCCCCATATCCAGGTGGATGGGTCTGACCAAGAGGGACACCCCCCGCCAAGGCCAATGTCAGGGGGACGCTCATTTTTGATTGCTGGCAAAGCAGGGGATTTGGGGGTGGTGCAGCCTAATGAGTCCCAGGCACTGGAACTTGAATTACTTCCCACATCTGGTTTCCATTAAGGCCTCCGCCACCCAATGAATAAGTAATAATATAAAAACACAAGGATTAGTATTTTCCCTAACATTGGCCCAGCCGGCCCAGCCTGCCCAGCCCACCCAGCCCTTCCCGGTCCTTGGGGCCTGACCGGAGTAGGCTATTCCTCTGCCTGCCACTGCCCTTCCCACAGTGCTCAGCCACCCCAGGCTGTCTGGACCCCAACCCCTAGGCCTGTGGGTGATGACTGTGAGGGATGCCGGTAATCATGGCACAGCATGGGGCCAGGAGTCAGGAAACCAGGGTTCCCATCCTTCTCTGTGACCAGCTACTGTCAACTAGGGGAAATTAACCCAGCTTGCCCCTGAGCCTCAGTTTATCCATTGGTAAAATGGGGCCTATAACACCTGCTTCTTGGGGTGGTGGTGGTCTCGGACAAGGAACCCAGCAGAGCTTTGGGAACTGGGAACCACCTGGCTCCCGCCCTTGGGGGCAGGTTCTGGCTGGCCTTCCTTCTCATCCATCCCACTCTCTCAGCCAATGTCAATGGCTTTTCTCCTCTGGGACTGAGTTTTCTCACCTGTAGAATGGGGATGAGAACAGACCCCACCCCACAAAGTGAAGGTGGGGCAAAACTCGCTGATCCACAGAAAACGTCTAGCACGTGTGGGGCACAGAGGAGGCCCTGCTGCGGGGTCCCAGAAGGGAGGGTCTGTCCTTGGCATGTGTGCTCAGCTGTGAATCTGAATAGCCTCTCTTTTGCCAAGAGCTGTTTCTGTGTCCGGGCTCTGAAACCCCTGTCTTGTTCAACTCCCCTGACAACGCCCTGAGGGTTAGGGCCTGAATTAGAGATGGGGAAACTGAGGCACAGATTAGTGGCGTCACCTGCCCAGGCACATGGCCGTCGAATAGCAGAGCCCACCGTGTGTGTCTAGCTCTGAGGGGGGCACTCCCAGCTGGCGGTGGCACAGCTTTCCTCTCACTGTGGGTGTGCTCCGAGGGGTGGCAGCAAGCCTCTGTCCGAAGCTGAGCAGTCCACACAAAGATGTCCCGGGGTCAGAGGGAAGCCCCTTGCAGATACAGGGGGCACTTGGCAGTGGCCAGGCTGCCCACCGTCATGATGTCCCATCGGCGGTGAAGGGAGCCGGTATGCCGGGGTGGGAAGGTCCCCTCTACCACCAAGAGGCTACAAAACCGGACCAGACCCAACCTCAGCATAATTCCCCTCCAGCTGGCCCCCCACCCCTTTGGAACTGGAAAAGCACAGCCCACGTTACACCTGCAGATGTAGCTGGGAAGATGGGGCGAAACTGCTTGATGGGTGGCGGGTGGATCGAGAGTGCCCTCCACGCCCCTCCCCGTGCTCTGTCTGCCCCGCAGTCCCTCCTGCTCAGCATGCGCTTGTCCTGTGAGGACCCTCTGCACCTGCAGGAATGCTTCCCCCACACCTTCGTGAAGCTGTCTCCTTCTCAGTGCTCAGGTTTGAGCTCAAATGTCCCTCCTCAGAGCAGCTTTCCCTGCCCATCCAGTCAAAACTGCTCCCACCTTGTGCTTCCTGATATGTCGTCCTCTGTTACCTGCTTTGGGGCACTTGTCAGCGCCCATAATCAATCACTGGCCATGTGGGTCCTTGTGTCCACCGCCTGTCTTCCCAAAGGCGTGGTCTTGTCTCTCTGTGCACTGGCCCCAGACAGAGCCCAGACAGTTGCCTGATACTTAGTAGGTGCTCTGTGAAGACCACTAAGGAAGAGTGTGTTTCCTACCTGCCCTGGATGCCATCTATGCATGTTTGAGAGCTTGGCTCATGGTGGTGGCAGAGAGCCGGGGCTGGGCTTGGGTCAGGACCAGCACCCCTGCCTTCCTCTTCAAGCAGCTCCCCTGTGTAACTGGGCAAGACACCCCTCTGTGGTGTCTGAGGACCAAGGAACCATTGAATTCTAACCCTTGGCAATGAAGCTTGGTTATGGCTACTAAGATCCCCTCCAGCTGTGAGGCAGATGCATTGCAAAGTGGCCTTAGTTCTTTGCTCTTCCTAACCCACACCCCTTGTGACGTGACTGCAGCTCTACTCAGCCAGAGACAGAGTTGCCTTCCTGCCCTTGGATCTGGGCTGGCTCTGGGACTTGCTGTGGCCAATGGGATGTGGTGGCAGTAGGGTCATCCAACTGTGAGTCTGGATGCACAGGCTGGCTGTCAGCTCCACTTGCCCTCATGCTGACCCTCCTGCTGTAGACTGAGACATATGTGGGGTTGTCCCAGTTGCTCTAGCTGAGGCCCCAGTCAGATGGGGGCCCTGGCTACAATCAGCAGAGCTGCTAATCAGAAACCCACAGCTGACCGCAGTCCCAAGAACAAGCCCAGCCAAACCAGAACCACCCAAATGAGCCTGCCTAAACTACCAGCCTAAAGAACTGCGAGCCAAATAATGGTGGTTGTTTTAAGCCACTAAGTTTTGGGGTGGTTTGTTACACAGCAGTAGCTAGCAGATACATGTTGGCATTTAGAACTACAACATATTAGAAATGCAAGGGAGCTTATAGATGGACCAATCAGAACATACAGATGGCAAGTTGCAGTTGAATCAGGCCTCCTCCCCTTGGTGGTGGCTTAGCACAGACAAGCAAAACCACCTGAGGGAATGTGATCAAAGTGCATCATCAGGTTGACTGCCAACACATACCTGCAAGGATGCTCAGAACAGCATTATTTATGAGAGTGAAAAACCTGAAAAAATTAAGATGACTCCAACAGAGGGCTGGTTAAATAAACTCTCTGGTCAATGCAACACTGTGGAGCCTTCAAAATCATGCTGTATGTACATTCACTTTGGACACTTTTCCAGCATCTACCAGCCTGTACTATCACACACCCCACACACAGAAGTTTTATTCCTAGGCCCAGAACCAACAGATGTGCAACACATGTGCATCAGCAGCAAGAAACAAGAGTGTTCATCAGCCACCTTGTTACAAAGGCCCAAATGCCCATCGAGAGTTGAAGAGTCACAAGTCATGGCAGATACACGCAACAGAATACTATACAGCAAAGAAAAAGGAGCGGTGCAACTACATGCACCTACATGGATGCATCTCACAAACATACAGCTAAGTGGCTGACACCAGACATCAAGGAGGACATGCCCCATGCTATCATTTATATGAAGGTCAGAAACAGGCAATCTGGTCTATGGTGTTGGAGTCAGGATGGGCGTTCCCCTGACAAAGAGGGAGGGGATCAGGGCCTGGGGGCGGGGCAAGTAATGTCTGTTATTTGGAACAGTTTATGAAGTTCAGGCTGCATATTTTCTGTGTGTGTGTGTTATATTTCAAATACCTACTTACTAACAAAAATGATGCATGATAGATGGAATACTATCTAATGATATGGAAAAGCGTGATTAGTGAAAATCAAAAAAGGTGGCAAAAGCATGTAATTCCATTTTGCAAGTAAATGTATACACAGAAAAATGACAAGAAACAAGCTGTGGCCATGATTCCTGGTTAGAAAGTGGGTCAGAGCCCTTACAGTCTTCAAGAACACACTGTGGTTTTGGCTGAGCCATGAAGTCCAAAGCTCCGACGGACCACTGATGCTCCAATCCCTCGGACCTGAGTCCCAAATGGTTCTGGAGTCCAGCTTCTACAGCATCTGGGCATTGAGCAAAGAGTTCAAAGGTGGAGGAGGGTGGCGAGCTTAAAGTGCTGGAATGAAACCCTCCCTGCTCTCCAAAGGGCAGCAAACATGATCCAGATGTCAGGTTGCTTGCCCTGCAGCCAGCACACAAAGGAAGCACATTCCTCACCCAGCTGCTAGGGCTGTGAGCTGCGGGGGAGGCGCCAGACATCTGGGCCCCTGCTGCAGAAGGGGCGCTGCCAGGCTGGGGGAGGGACAGCGAAAGTAGGGGACACCCTCCTCTCCCAGCACTGGTCCTGGTATTCTGGAGTCCCCTCTCGTCCCCCCATGCACATTGGAGACCAAGGGGAAGTGGCTCTTCTGCACTGGTGCACCCAGCTGAGTGTGAATGGAGCTAGGACAATGAATGTGGTGGCGTGGCTGCCAGGGTAGCTGGGAACAGGCGGATGTGGGTATAGGTAAGTGGGTAGATAGGAGGTGGAGGGATGGGTGGGTGAATGATGGACTGATGGATGGACAGATGATGGGTGGATTGATGGTGGATGGGTAGATAGGTGGATGGGTGGATAGACAGATAAGTGGATGGTGGACGGATGATGGGTGGATGGATGGAGGAATGCACAGATGAACTTGTGAGTGGATGGATGGGTGAGGGGTGGGTAGAGGGATGGAGGAATGGGTGGGAGGGTGGATAGATAGATGAGTAGATGTGTGGGTGAGTAGATGGGTAGTGCTGTGACCTAAGTGTGATGGAGATGGTGCAGAGGTGGAGACACAGGCCCCGACATGGGGTGGTGCATTAGTGGGAAAAGCCCACTTTGGGTTCAGACAAACCTGAGATCAGCTCCTGACCTCATCTTGGTGGCCGTGGGCAAGGCTCCTTGCTTCCCTGAGCCTTGATTTCCTCATCTGCACGCTGAGGATGACGTTGTGAGGATGATGTAAGGGCCTGTTGAGTGAATGCCCACAACTGCTTTGTGCGTACACGTGTGCGCACACACAGCCAGGACATGTTGCTGGGGGCTGCAGACCCCAGGAGGGTGCCTTGCCTGGCTTGGGGGACTCAGCAAAGGCCTTCTGGAGTAAAAGACACCTACGCTGAGATTTGAACAGAGTCTGATGGTAGAGTTTGTTCCCCCAAGGGCTGTGACAGAGGGATGGCATATGTGAAGCCCGTGCGTGTGTGGCGTCTGTGTGCGCATTTCCTATAGGGAGGGGATGTGAGCCCAAGAAAGGTTGCAGAGCACCCCTGAGATACTTAACAATGATCACTATAGTACGTACGCAGTATCCCCAGAAGGCAACAGAAACTGTGCCTGGGGAGGAGGGGAACAAGCCTTCGTACCAGACCCTCCTTTTAAACTATGTCCTTGATTTATCTTTGAATTGCTTGCTGCCCACCAGCCCTGCGCACACCCACCCAGGAAGGAGATAGTCATTTTAAGTAACAGATAGATAATTACAAACTGTCTTATAAGTTAGCGAACACACATTAGTATACTTTACTTATTTTAGGAAAGGAATTGCTGAAATCCGGGGAGCTCATGGTTCCGTGGATGCTGCCCTGAGCTCAGAGTTGGGATGAGGCGGGAAGTCTCACAGGCAGCTGCAGGCACACCCTGGGCCAGGGCGAGTGGAGTGTTGGAGAAGTTTCTAGGGAGAGGTGATGCAGCTG
Organism: Carollia perspicillata; assembly: GCA_004027735.1. Classification (NCBI taxonomy): domain Eukaryota; kingdom Metazoa; phylum Chordata; class Mammalia; order Chiroptera; family Phyllostomidae; genus Carollia; species Carollia perspicillata. Next base: position 33,383 of record PVKM010005141.1, read on the forward strand.
GGTCCTGAAGGCTGTGAAGTCTGCACACCCGAAGGCAGGCTGAGGGCACGGTGTCCCCGGCAGAGGGCACAGCTCAGTCACAGGCATGGCAGTTGTAGCTCAGGGACAAACCAGAAATATAAAGTTCTGCCTGCAGGTGAGGGTGGGGAGCAGGCAGGCAGGCTGGTGGAAGGTCCAGCCAGTCTGTGGAGGGTCTGGAAAACCAGGCCAAGCAGTGAGAATTTTCCTCTGCTGGCAACGAGACACCACGAAGGCTTAACCAATTCCCAAAATGTTTTCATTGTTTAAAAAACGTGAAAATTGGCTGCATATCACCTTGAACTCTCCAGAGAAATGCTGCCAAATTTTAAAATAATGCTGTTCGTATGAATGCTAAATAATAATTAGGGCCTGGCAGTCTATCCTGCACGTGTCTCTCCCTAGTGCCAGACGGCCCTCCCGCCAGCTTCGGCCCCGCCCCTCCACTGTGGGGCCTGTGCGGCCCGTCCACCAGGTGCAGTGTGAGGCTCAGACGCATGGATGAGGGGTTGTAGCACCCAGGACACAGCGACTCTTTGGAAGCCTTTATGTTCTGCCCTGACGGGTGGGGGCCCAAGCCCCGCTGACGGGGCCTGAGGGACCGTGGGCTGCGATGTATGCAAAGTCTTCGAACACAAGCCGCTGAAACAGATTTTTAGAAATAACTTCCTGGGAAAGGCAGGGAGTGAAAAGGCGGTTCGGGCTGGTTTTGCTCCCAGGGTTGTCTCTTGCCTTTTACCTCCCCACTTGCATAAGGGTGACCCTTGAACTGGTGGGACTGAGCTGTGGCACCATCCGTCCCCCCGGTGGCACTGCCTGAGGCTGTCCCCCAGGGAGCACCCTATAGATCAAGGACCTGGGAAGGGGCACACTCGTCCCCAAATGCTCCTCCTCCATGTCCTCCCAGTTCTCAGTCATCGAAGGCACCGACGAGGAGCCATCCTAACCTTGCACACCCAGGGACAAGGCCAGGCCTACAAGAAGACCCCCCTTTGGGGGCCCGAGGCCCTTCTGTCCCTGTCATCACAGGGTGGCCCTCCTGCCTTACCTTCACTCTTCCCCTTGCAGAGAGTGGGTGAAGGCAGCCCTCAGGGGCCTGTCCTATGCTGGGGCTTTTCCGCTAAGTCATGATTGAGGTCAGTGCTCACAACACAAGGAGGCCGCTGCTGCCCTCACTTCCCTGATGCCCAGCGAGGCCCAGACCCTCACTGGAGGCACACAGTGCTGGTCCAGGGCTGGGGTTCCGAGGACACCACAGGCACTGCTGGCCCCAGCTGCTGCTCGCCTCCTCAGGCATCCTCGGCTGCTGGTGATTTTAGGATGTAACCTCAGCAGCACTGGAGAGGCCTGACACCCTTCGGGCATTCTGAGCTTGGCGCTCTGGGGCACGACTTCCCAGGGCCTTTCTCCCTGATGGATTCCAGAGTGTTCCATCCTCTTGCCCCAGGGACCAGCAAACGTCCCAGAAATTCTAACTGTGCCTCACCCAGAGGGCACAGCCGGACACCCCCACCGTGGACTCGCTGAGAGCCTCAGGAGCACCCATGGCCCGGTTTCAGTGCAGAGCTTTTGCACGTTTGCTCTGGACCTTGGGCCAGGTTTTCTCCTGCGCCACCTCTCCTAAGAACCCCACGATTTAACGACTTCCAGAGAAGTCAGCAACGTGTCCTTGGTGAGCCTGGCAGCCTGACCCCGGCCAGAACTGTCAGGATCACACAGGGCAAACCCACTCCTGGCAATGCCCTCCAGGCCGAGAAAGAGATGGGGGCAAGGAAAAGGGTCCCCCTCCTCCCGAAGTCGCCTGTTGACAGTTCTCATGGGCTCTTCCAGTTATTTCTGCGTAAATATGATCCTGTGCAGGTTCGCCCCGCGAGAACAGGCGAACACAGGTGCCACCCAGTCAGACTCTGGTGTTACCAGCGTCGCCCCCACTTCACAGTATGTGTGTCTTTTCTGGTGACAACCTGGAGGCTGTGCTCCGCGTCCTCACCTGTGCGATGGGGACAGTGATCTCATCCCTTGAGTGACAACAGGAGAATCAAAGCAGACTGCACACACGCAAAACCTACTGCCAAGGCCAGGCATCAGCGAGGGCTGAATTAGTGCCCGCTTACAAAGAGGCACCTCCCTGAGCACTTGCTTTCTCAAAGGCCCTCCACTGTGCTCTGCAGGCGGACAGGCTCCCTTGTCCTGCCCCTGAACCCAGGCGGTAAAGGGGCTGGACCCTGCAAAGCCAGGGCAGGGCAGGGCAGGCTCTAGGCCCACCGTTCTCGCTCAGCACCCGCTGGACACACGACATGCCTCCTTGGTCACTGAGAAGCTTGGCGCCAGCGCCGACCGACTGTGTGACACTGGATGTCCTAGGTCTGCACTATGCACTGTGGTCACCACGAGCAAGGTAGCCGTGCGGGTGATGGAGGAATATGGAGACTCTGTAGGTTTGGCCCCACCGTGTGACAGCAAGCTGCCAAAAATGCTGTGGAAAAGGTAAGCCTGCCCTCCCCACCCAGAGGGGCACCAAACTTGGCAGGACAGGGGCCCTGCCCTTCCCCAGCCCTGCTGGCATCCCCATAACCTGGGAACACCACCTCCTTTCTCTGAATTTAAGGAAAACAGCCTCCTCTGGAAGCAAAGCTTTAAAACAGATGTTTCCTCTTGGCCCGAACCTCCTGCACCTCTCCCAGCCGGGCCTCCCCTCCAGGCGGGGCCTGCTCAGCTCTCACACTAGGCAGGGCACAGGGGAGACCAAATGGTTCCAATTCTTCTTTTTCAGCAGGGGGAGGAAAATATTAAAAAAACGTGTTTTACAAGCCTGCCTTTGCCATTGTTTATGTAAACAGGTAAATTGTTTCCTGCCTCAATTAAAAACATCTGCCACATAAATGAATACCAATTAACTCATCCTGTTTTTAATTACTCTGTTAATTACACGCAGGCAGCAGAAAGGATGGCTGGAGTAGAGAAGCGGAGTGCCCCCCCCCACCCCCGCAACTTGGCAAGGATCCTGAACGTGTCTGGCTCCTGGAGGACGAGGGTGGTAGGGAGGTGGTGGCGCGGTGCCAGCCGGGATTCCCCGGATCGGGGCTGCCGAGGGGGCACCTCTTCCCGGGGTCCTCCTGCATAGGAGGCCGGTTGGTCAGGGCATCCCATGTCCTGGCTCACCCAGAGAGGGTGGAACCCCCTCCTGCATGCTCTTTCTGCCCCGCCTCTTCCTGCCCCTCAGCCTTCTCCAGCCCCAGGACTCTGCCTCACGGCCGGCCCTGTTGTCAGTGGAGAGGAAGGAGGAACCTCAGGGGGGCCCCACTCATGTCCTGGCCACATTTTGTGGGGAGGGAGGCAGCTGCGGGGCTGGAGGCCTGGATCACACCCAGGAAGGCCTGCCTCAGGGGAGGGCACCAGGGTCCCCCTAATGGACACCTCTGCTACTGAGCGCCTGCTGAGTGCTCACAGTGTTGCACGGGGCTGCAGGCCTCCCCGGGAGCCTCCTCACCCATGTCCCCACACACGTGTGTCATTTGGCTTGTCATCCCCCTCAGCCTCCCGTCTGCTTCATTGTCACACAGCCCAGGGCACACAGGAGGTGCTCAGCACACGCTCACTGAGCGAGCCAGGAACCTCACCCATGAACACCAGCAAGGGTACACCATTCCCATTTACAGCAGAGGCCCGGAGGGCAACGACCTGTTCGGGGTCACATCGCCTGTGCCTGCCAGAGCAGGACTGGAACCCAGGACTCCAATTCTAGGGCTCCTGGTAAGCGCACCATTTGTATCACAGTGGGCCAAACTCACGTGCTGATGCCGTTCCTGGGAGTTAGGTGTGGGGTAGGCCCTCAAGTCTGAAAGTCTGACAGGTCTGGGACCACACTGGGCAGTGGGCGCCCCGTCTCCATACCCCAGGCCTCTCTTTCCACAGGCTTCTCCCGATCCTTACTTGGCCCAGATCAGCACATCCTCCCTCCCACGGACACGAGTGGTGGTCACTCTCTCCATCTTGCCCTCGGGTTCCCACAGCTTGTAGGTGCTGAAGCGATCACAGTGGGCTGCCCTCAGAGCCCATCCGACCAGAGCGGCTAGCAGAGTTCTGCTCGCATGCAAGTCCAATGGTGCAGGCGCTGGCACGGCCCGGGAGTAGGCTGCCGCCTCAGCCAGGCTCAGAGGGGGAGGGGTGCCGTGATCAGTCAGTGATGTCTGTCCCATCATCACAGTGGGCAGAGGAGGATGGGCCTCGTCCACCACAAGCATCAGATTAGTAGCCTGAGAGGTACCCCACACATTGGTGGATTAGGGTCCAGTCCGCCCCTCACTCCAAAGATGAGAAACCAGAGACCCACAGTGTTCTAGAACAGTCTGCCTCTTTGACTACCCACAGGTGTCTGTCTGCACCAGGGTCCCTCTCCAAGGGACAGGTCAACAATACACGAAGGGACAGGCCAGAGCCCACCCCACATCTATCCCCGGGGCAAACCCCTTCCCCAGGCTGCTTGCATTCCTCAGACACCAGCTGTGAGCATCTGCCTGAAACCCTGTCCCAACTTTGGAGAGAGGAGAGGGGAATGACCAGTGCTAAGTGGCCAACAAAATATTAACTCACTTAACCCAAGAGCCCTGTGAGGACATTCTGTTACACAACAATAGTGAGGAAAAAGTGAAACACATTACACTCCCATTTTATAGATGGGACAACTGAGGCACAGGGAGGTTAAGTAACTGCCTGAGGCACACAGCTAGGAAGGAAGGCAGAGCTGGAATTTGGACCCCGTCAGTAATGCTCCACAGGGTCCCCTGCCTGAGCTCACACAACTGCCTGGACTGGGCAGGGACTCATGGGGGAGGACCCAGAGTCAAGGGCTGGGGCCTGTACCCAAGAGGTCATGTCTGCTGTGGAGGCGGCCACACTGTCAGGTTAAACCCCAGTGACCTTGGACAAAGACTTACCGGTAACCTCTTGTGAAAGAACCGGCGCGAGGAATTTACCTGTTGAGTAAATGAATTAGGGGTGGTTGACCTCAAAACCTGTGTCCCACCTGGCTGAATACTTCTCATCCAGAGTCACAGAATGATGTTCTCCATCCCTCATGGGTGACCAGGGCAGTGGAGTGGACAATAAAATAGAGGGGCAGTCCTGGGAGAAACTAGAAGCCACCAATCAGTGAGCACTCATTGTGGCCGAGTCCAGAGTTCCGAGGGCCCACACACTGCCCCAGCCCCCAGGCAGAACCTCAGCATTGGTTCCCACGGCAGGGGCCGCCCATGAGCCCTCATCCCCAAGCCCCAGAACAGCAGGCTGGGTCCCCAGCAGCAGAGGGTCTGTCTCCAGCCCTGCCTGGGCCCCTCCCCCTAGTCTTGGGAAGGTGCCAGGCAGGCAGATGGGCCTGAGGCTGGTGCAGCCGAGGTGGCAGCTGCTCTGGGGGAGAAGAGCGAGGAGCCAGGCTCCACTGCCTCCCTCCCAAGTGCGGGAACCTTCTGGATGTTTTGACTCTTTCCACCAAATGGTCTCAGAACCTCTAAGGAGATCTGCTGAGTCAAAACAGCCCTCAGGGTTTTTTGTTTTTTTTTTGTGGTGAGGGTTGAGGCTGCCTTCCTCATACTCTTGTCGTCCTAAGGCGAGAGGCTTAGAGGCTGGTGAGGGTTGCCATCTCCCATTTGACAACAAGAAAAACTAAGGCTTTGAGAGGGTGGGGACATGCCTGAGGCCACCCCACTGGCTCCAGTGTTTCTCCTCTGACCCTGGACAGGCTGTGCCAGATCATGTCCAGAACTGGGCCATGCATTTTTCTGGAGGCTCCAGAGCTATATCGAATTCTGGGGCCACACCACCCTTTTCCCCGGGTGCCCCTAAGGACAGCCTGCCCAAGGCTGGGAAGTGGGGAGGCCCCGACTGCTGCCCAGGCTGTGGGGCACACGCCCTCCCCACCCAGGGGGTGTGAAAGTTTTCATGGGGCTATTTCTAAGACAGAGGTTGAGGAGGACAACGGGCGAAGGCAAGGCTCCCTGTCTGTCTCCAAGGTGTCCTCACACTGGCCTGCCCCTGCCAGCAGGCCCCTGACATGGCAGGAAGAGGGTCCCTGGCAGCGGGGCGACCCTGCTGCAGTGCAGTGCATGCCCCAGGAGTGTTTGCAGGGCTAACTTGCCCCTTCACTCAGACAAGACTCTCCAATCAGAACACAGAGCTTCCAGGAGCTGGGGCAAGTGGGTTTGATCAGAGGAGTACCATGCCCAATGCCCACAGGTGAGGGGCAGAGTGGGGTTATTCTGGCTCCTAAAAGGGGTAAAAAATTCATCCTCCAACATCGAGCTGGATGAGCCTCCCCCTCCAGCACCAAATTCCAGTAGAACGTCCACAGGCCCTGCCTGGTCTCTGAAATGTCCACCTTGTGCCTGCCGCTGTGTAGTGCAGGTTTCAGGGGACAAGCAGTCTGGCTTGGCAGCGGTCACCAGGCCAAGCCAGGGGAGAAGTTTCGACGTGGAAGTTCGCCACGTGTCACATCGACACAGATGACATGTGGTCAGCCAAGAGCTTCATTTAGGAAGAACGTGGGTAAGGCCCAAACCCGCTAGATGTGGGGTGGAAGACAGGCCAGCAAGACTGCCCTGTGGGGCCTCGCCGTGGGCTCCTGCACGGAGGGGCTTGGTTAACTTGAGGGGTCCCCATGGGGCCCGCAAGCTGGGGATGTCATCTGGGAGGCCTGTGGGTCCAGCTGCGAGTGGACGTCTGGCTCAGACATGGGTTGCCGCCATGTAGTCACCAGGGGGCGAGTCAGGCAGACCCCGCAGGATGATAGGACAGGGACTGGCTGGCAGGAAACACTGCCTTCTCAGGCTGTAGCATTTGTACATCCGACCAGACGAAGCCCTCGGGGCCCACAACCGTTTCCTGGCCTTTTGTCATCTCCCTGCCCTCCTCCCTGCACTTTCCCACCCGCAAGGCCCCCTCGCAGGTCCTCAGATATGTCCCCGGGCCTCTGTGCTGCTGTCACCTGTGCCAGAGAGGCTGTGCCCTGACGGACACTTGGTTTCCTCCCCTTCCAGGCCTCAGCTCACTGTCACTTTATCAGAGAGGCCAGACCTAACTGGTTAGCAACTTCCCACCCAGCCTGTGACCCTCCATGGGGCCCTTGGTGGGGAAAATGTCACTCATCTCCTTCATTTACTGTCTGTCCCTCTCCAAACAGATAGCAGCCCGTTGATGGCAGCGGTCTGCATGCTTGATTCCAGCACAGCGCCCGAAAGCAGCAGGTGCTCAATGGCTGTGAAAGGGGTAAATATGCACCCACACTAGCGACATTCCAATGGGAGACTCGTCTCAACGAAGTGTCACCCAGCTCCTTGCCAGCATTGCACAGGCTGGGTAACGGTGACCCCCCCACCCCCACCCCAGAGTCAGCCTCCCGGACTCAGTCATGGAGGAGACCACGGTAAGAAACTGGCATCACTGTGGTCCACTGTCCAGAGCCCCACTGTGACCTGTGGTCAGTGGAGGAAGGAGGGAGGGACTGGATTTCTGTTGCACATTGAAGGCTATGCTGTCTTCAGATTTGGAGAGAAATGAACAATTATTATCCTGTACACTCTGCCCAGGATCTAGGTGTTCTGATTATTCCCCGTGTCCAGATAGATTGGGGGAAGGGGGTCCATTTGTGCTTCTCCAGGGACCTCTCCACAGGCTTCCTGCTCTTCCAGCCTGGGGTGCCCAGAGGGACAGCAGCTGCATGAGCTGCTGGGGGCCACACTGCCAGGGTCTCGTCCTGATTTCACGTCTGACAGCTTCCATATTTTTTGGGCATCTCACTGAAGGAGGTGGGCTTCAGTCCCCTCCAACCCATGCTACATGGGTTCCTTATGTATGAAGAGTCCCCTGTTCTGGGCGGCCGGGAGAGGGACCATATGGAGGTGCTCTGTTAACAGCCGCCATACTTGGTACCAACATTAACCCGGGACACCCTGCATCACCAGGCTTCCTGTGCAGGTAGCCCCAACTGCCAAGGCCAGTGGCCAAGGCTCTAGACATCCCAAGGCAGAGACACAGCGTCCCCACCAGGTTCTGTCCAAACTGCTGACCCAAGCACCCCGGCACATGGTGGGTGCATGGCAGTTCCCTCCATGCTTGGGGTGGCTTGTTCCACAGCATCAGGGACTGGACGGCTTCTCTGTAAGCGCAGATGCCTGTTCTATGAATGTTTCTGGGATCACTTGGTGTGGGGATGTGCTCTGCCCTGCCTCTGAGGGAGGGCTGGCCTGACTGAGCCCTTGAGAAACATTTGCTGGGGAGTGCACAATGTTAGGTGTGCGGACCGCCCAGGCTGATCCTCTGCTGCCTCCCTCTGTGGCCCCTCGAGGGCACGTCCCAGTGACGCTGGGAAACAGACTTGGCGATGAGATAACTGTTGGTGGAACCAAATACAGTGACAGCTTGCGGGCAGACGAGCTGCTGTTCAAACAAGCTTCTCCAAGCACCCGGCGAGGGCGTACCCACCAGAGAGGCACCCTGGGCATCAGCGCTGTGAGACGCAGGGGGTGGGGGCCAGGTGGGACCTGTTCCTGTCCCTCTGGGCCTCCTGTGTCAGGCACTTGTTGGGTGCTGGGGCATGGGGGCGAACACACAGACAGAAGTCCTGCCCTCACAGAACTGACCCTCTAGGAGGGAGATGAGCAGTGACATGTGGAAGAAAAGGCACAGCACAGTGAGAATGGGGGTGCTGTGGAGCAACAGCAGGGACGGGCACTCACTGAAAGGAGACCCTCGAGCGAGACCTGGCAGAGGCAGGTGGGCGCCATGCTGGTGTCGGGGAGAGAGCACTAACTACAGGCAGAGGGACTGCCAGGGCAAAGGCCCTGGGTGGCAACATGCCTGTGAGTTTGGGAAACAGCAGGAAAGGCGGATTTCAGTGAGAAACGGGGTGGGGGGAATGTTGTGTGACCTCAAAGCCACTGTGACAATTTGGTCTGTCCCCGGAGGGGCCACATCTGACTGGTTTTGAAGGGGACTCCTATGGCTGCCATGCAAGGACTCCGAGCTACCTCCCACACGAGGGGGCAAGGATAGAAGCTGGGAGACCAGATGCAGAGTCTTGCTCATGCCGCGGAGGTTAGACGCAGGTACTGGGGCAATTCAGTGGCTGTTTGTGGAACCAAATACAGCGACAGCTTGCAGGCAGACTAGCTGCTGCTGTTCAAACAATCCTCTCCAAGCACCTGGCGGGGCGTCCCTACCAGCCAGTGACCCTGGGCAACTGTGTTCACCACCCCAGGCCATAACGTGATCACCTGTGAAAAGAGGATGGCCGTGACCACCCGCACAGGCTGTGGAAGGACCCAGCGACACATGCAGGGAAGCCTAAGCAATCAGGGCAGGTAGCTCTGCTTCACTCGTCCCCGAAACCCAGTGGACAATGACTCAAGCCTAGAGTAACCACAGGGCACAGCAATTCCTCTCCCAGGGTGGTAACCGAGAGAACTAAACACACGTGTCCACGTGAAAACATGCACGTAAACGTTCCCAACAGATTATTCACAACTGCCAAAGGGTTGGAATAGTTCTGATGGCCGTCAGCTGCTGACGGTCACACAAAATGTGCCCGTCTCTGCGGTCGCAGCTCAGTCCGTCACCAGAAAAGGGTGAGGTGCGGACACGTGTGACAAGAACAGACCTCAGGAGCATCCTGCTGAAAGAAGTCGGTCACAAAGGCCGCAGGTTGTGCGATTCTACTTCTATGGAATGTCCAGAATGGGCAAATCCACAGAGGAAGAAAGACCAGTGGCGCCAGGTGCGGGGAGGGGCACGGGGAGGGAACACGAATGGCCGTGAGGTCTCTTTTGGGGGTAACGGAAATTCCGGGGAACTAGACGGCAGCGACGGCTGCGCAGTGTCGTGCACGTGCCGAATGCCACGGAATTGCACACCCTAAAAGGGTTAAAACAGTGGAATGGAGGTTCCTCAAAAAGTTCAAAATAAAACTAACTGCTACATGACCCAGCAGTCCCGGGTGCACACCAAAAAGAATAAAGAGCATGGTTTTGAGCAGATATTTGTACATCCACATTCATAACAGCATTATTCACAACAGCCAGAGGGAGGAGCGACTCCAGTGTCTGGCAGCAGAAGGGATAAGCCGGACGTGCTCTTCCATATAATGGAATATTATTTAGCCAATAGGAAGGACATTGTGACACAGGCTACGACACAGGCGAGCCTTGGGGACACTATGCTCAGTGAGATGAGCCAGTGACAGACAAACACATGAGTCCACTCCTATGATGTCTCGAGAGGGGTCGAATCCGCAGAAATAGAAAGTGAAATGATGGTGACCAGGGGCCAGGGTTGGGGTGGGGATTGGTGTTTGACGGGGACAGAGGTGCAGTTTGGGAAGCCAAGAAGGTCTGTGGGTGGAGAAGGGTCATGGCTGCACGACAGTGTGGAGGTACTTACTGCCACCAAACACTTAAAAGTGGTTAAGATGGTAAATTTCGAGTTCTGTATATTTTAGCACAATTAATAAAACCCCAGTGTGGAGACGGAGACAGGCAGGCTGCAATCCCTCCATCCTCTCCTTCCAGGAGCCTGTCTGTGTTCTGACTGCACAGGACTGGGGAGCCCAAGCTCAGTGTGAGGGGCACAGGTGTGTGAGGGCCAGGCTGACCCTCCTCTCTCAGGGGCTGGGCCCCTACCTGTGGGTGGCACTGATGTGGGAAAGTCACAGCTGCTCTCCTTCCGGGTTCTGTGCTCTTGTCCACGGGGGACTGAGCAATTGTGCAGGGAGGGCGGCTGCCCTGGGCTGGTGGTGTGGGCATCTTATTATCTCTACCTGAAGACCCCCCCCATATGCAGGCATGCCCTTAGTGGGCCCGGAGGGGCCCTATGGGATGGTCTGCCCAAGTAATCTCCTAAACCAGGAGGTCTGACTGGGCTGAAGGCCACTGTGATGTGAGGCACACTGCACAGAAAAGGGCTTCAGGGCCCCCGGAGGGGTTTCAGGCCCTGTGGGAATCAGATAAAAGCCCTCTGACCATGTGACCTTAAGGTTTACGAAGTCCAGGACTTCACAGTTATCTCCCCAACTTAGAAGCTCCCAGGGCCACTGTAAGCTCTGACTTTGACTCAGAAAGAGAAAGGATCCCGTCCTGACCAGACGATGCCACATGTTGTGGTGGGCCCTGTGACCAGGTGTGCAGCGGCCACGGTTGTTGAAATTCCAGAGGAGGTTTTTATGTGGACAGGAAGAAGCTGAAGCTCCAAGGAGCCACTAAAACACCACGGCGAAGAGCTAGCAGGTAAGCTGGTTTAGAGTTTGGGCATCTGACCCCCAAAACTAGGCTCTCCCATGACAAACCCTCATAGATGTAGAGTACAGGCATCCTGGGACAGTAATGTGGATATATAGGGACAGGCATCATGGGACAGTCCATGTAGATGTAGAGTGACAGGTGTCCTGCAAAAACCCCTGTAGGTTGTGTACTGACAGGTATCTGGGAACAGTCCATGTAGTGGTGTGGTGACAAGCACCATGCAACAGCCCGTGTAGCTCTGTAACGACAGGCATCTTGGGACAGTGCATGTGGGTGTATAGTGGCCGATGTCCTGAAACTATCCATGTGGGTGTATAGTGACAGATGTCCTGAGACTGTCCATTCAGGTGTATAATGACCAACATTGTGAGATGTCCATGTGGGTATGTGTGACAGGCATCCTGAGAGTGTCCATGTGGGTGTGTAGTGACAGATGTCCTGAGATTGTCCATTCAGGTGTATAGTGACCAATGTTGTGAGATGTCCATGTGGTTGTGTAGTGACAGGTATCCTGAGACTGTCCATGTGGGTGTGTGTGACTGATGTCCTGAGACTGTCCATGTGGGTGTGTAGTGACAGATGTCCTGAGATGTCCATGTGGGTGTGTAGTGACAGACATCCAGGGATAAGGCCTTTGTTGGTCCCTGCAGTGGACGCTGACTTGGGTCTCTGGGGTGTGGGACTCTGGGTGGGGAAAGTCTGTTCTGACTTCTATACTGGCTCCCACCTGAGCCTCAGTCACACTTAGACGAAGTTGCCATATTGTCACAGTGCAGATGGGCCAGGACAAGCATGTGGGGATTGAAATTCAGCAAAGAAGCTTCAGCTGGTATTAGTTCTGGCTGCCTAGATTGGCCTGGGCTCTCCTGTGAGCACCCCACTGCAGTCAAGTGGAGGCCACACTTCCTTCTTCTGCTTGGTTTTCACACCTGCACATGCACACACAATATATGCTCACAGTCGCACACACCCACAGGCACAGTCGCACATAAAGGGCTCCTGAGGCCAGGGTGACAGTCGAGCCATGGTCCACAGAGGAGCTGCTGCTTCTCTGGCAAGAGACCAGAACCTTGGAACCCCAAAGCCTGAGGAGAAGTCACCACCAGCCGTTTGGGGACCTGGTATGGCAGAAACACAGAGGTTCTACAACTAGATGACCGGGTTCCCAAGTGGAAATCACACCTCTGCCACCAAGTAGCTATAGGGAGTGATGACCCCAACTTCAGTTTCCTCTCTGTGAAAGGGAAGGGAATGAAGCTTGTGTCCTCGGGGGGCACAGAGCACAGAGACCTTGGCTCTGAGCTTGCTGTGTCCCTGAGTGTGAGGAGGTGGGTCAGCAGGTGCGGGGGCCTGGGCTGTGCAGGAGGACACAGGCTGGCAGGGAGGGAGAAACAGCGGTCGAGTGCAGAGACATCGGATGCCCCACCCGCCAGTGAACCCCAGGACAGCACACTCGGTGTCTCTCGACCCCCGCCCGCGGCAGACGTGACACCACATCCATGAGCCAGAAATCACATGTCAGACACACATGGATCTTTTATATCTTATCACGACCTGAGGAGACAAGAGCCCTGTATCTGCATTTTGCTTTTGAAGCCGAAGACACAGAGAGAGAGAGAGTGACTTGTGGATGGTCACACAGCTACTGGGAGAGGAATTGGGGGTTCATATCCAGCCAGTGGGACTCAGAGAAGCCAGCATGCTGCCCGTTCCCCTCCCCACTGCCTTGGAGAATGGGGAAAGGGTTCCTGGAGCTGAGCCAGGAGCTGTGGCCTCCTCTGGTCTTGAAGACCTCCCTTGCCTCTTAACACCTCCCCTCCCTGCCTGTAGGAGGGACCCAGGGCAGCCGAAGGACTTCCCTCTCCTGGCTGCTCCCAGGTCAGGACCATGGGGAGAGAGCTTCCTTGTGAGTCCCACATGTCACCCAGGGCCATTGGTGTGAGAGGACTTTTCCTGACCTGCCCCTGAGAGGTCCAGAGGTCTTTTGTCATGCCCGTCCTCCTTGTGCCCTGCCCCCACCGTGGACTTTCCTCTGCTCAAGTAAACAGTAGAATGCCCCAGAGCTAGGACATCCTCTCCAAACCTCCTCCTGCCACACTGCTGGCCCTAGGGGCAGCCTGGGTGGCTCCCAGCACCTCGGGCTCTGGCAGGCCGACAGTGTCTGTGGACAGCAGACGGGATGGGGCAGGCAGCCGAGTGCGGAGCGCGTGGCTGAGCAGCAGGGGGACGCTGGCGCCTTGGCGAGGAGGCATCTTCTCTATTGCGCATCTTTGTCTTCCTCCCAGTGACATCTGGCTCACCGTGAGGTCCCACGAATTAGAAAAAGCAGAAGTCTTAACTTCTGTTTTACTGCTGCAGGAAACCGTGCTGCAGACAGCGCGGGGAGAAGCACTTTCTGGTTCTTCCACGCCTGAGGCTCCAGCCCAGCCCTGTGCCCCTCGCCCTGGGTCTGGCTGTGAACTCACAAGTGGGAACCAGGTACCAATTATTTATTACTTTCGTCACCATAAGTTTCCATCCTGAGCGCCAGGTCTCTGCCTGGGTCTTTTCACTGATGCTGCAAGGGCGGCTTCCACTCCAGGAATTTGTTTCCAGACAGCAGAGCCCTGCTTGCATTAGTGTTCTTGGCTAAAGGTGGCTCTCAGAGGCGCTTGGGGGCTGGGCCTTCTCCTACAGCCCCTGCCCTCCATTCAGCCTTATCCGGGCCCCATGTGAAGGGGAGGAGGTCCCAGCCTTGGGGAACCACAGAAGTAGAAACAGACCTGATCTTTTTGCCCGTAAGACTGGGGGCAGTACCCCAGGAAAAGATTTGGAGGTACAGTTCATTGTTCCAAACAGTCCCGAGGAGACTGAGAGCCGAAAGCATGAGCCAAAATAAGCCAGCAAGTGACTGATTTCTTATAATACACAGCGTGGTGCCCGCCCAGCCTGGCTGGGACCTGGAAGACCTAATCTCCTGGAGGCTGTTACACAGTCCCGGAAAGAGCCTGCAGATCCCTCTGCACTGCTCCCAGTGAGCCCTGACCCTCCAAGGCCACACCCACCAAGCAGGACTTCCCAGCCTCCTTCTGCCCCTACCTGGACCAGGCAGTGGCTTCAGGCATGGGTGCACATCAGATCTCCAGGGGCTCTGAGTGAGCACATGCCTGGGGGCCCCACACTGGCCCTCAGGGTTCCAAATGGAGAAAGCTCCAGGGGCCTGGCCAACCTCCACCCTACGGGAGCAGCAGTGTGGAGCCTACCCACCTGTCTCTCTCGAGCCTCTCTGGCCTTAGCATCCCTGACTGGAAAATGAGAAAAATGAGACAGCCAGGGTACCCTGCCTCAGGGTGGTTATGAGATCAAATGCCAGAGAGCTTGCCAGCACAGAGCCTAGCACAGTGAGTTTTTGTTGGTACCGCGTTATTCCTGCTCTGCCCCTGCCTGGCATGGCACAGGTGTTCACTCACCGTCTGTTCAGTGAACGGGCAGTCGGTGGCAGCTACTTCCTGGAGCCAGTTCTGTGTGGTAAGTGAAATCATGGCAAGACTGTACTCTTGCATTACAAGTGACAGAGTTCAGGCCACCTGCCTCCTTCCAGGTCTGGGAAGTGACACCAGCTGCCCAGATGTGCTTCCTATTCATGTGATGCTGCGTTTGGATGCCAGACAATGTCCAGTGGCTTCTCAGAGGTTTCGAATAGCAACGATCCTCTCCCAGCTCCGGTGTGAACTGGCAACAGCTGGAATGGGACTGGCCTTGGGCACCTGTGACCTGGCCAGGGCAGAGGTGCTTTTCCTTCCCTCTGACCTCAGGAACCCTCTCTGTCAGTCACAGCTGTGCATCACAGCTGTGTGTCCCATGCCTGAGGCGAGACCAGGTGAGAGTTCCGATATCTGAGGCATTAACCCCTGTCAACACAAAGCAGTCAGCCACCTGTCCCTGCAGGTGTAGAAGGAATGCTGACAGGAAGGCCAGAGATGAGGGCAGGAGGGCCTCAGGCACAGGGAAACCAACACAGCAGTGGGGGCCAGAAGCCAGGTGGCCACTTTCACGCTGTGTGGGGAAGGGAGGGGACAGTCAGAATCCAGACTCCCCTCCTGGGCCTGAATAGCCTGTACCTTTCTTGGGCATCTGTGAAATAGGGAAGTTTCCTCCGGCCTTACAAGTGTCATGCAGACTCCGACGGTGAGTGGGAGTGCTGAGCAGGGCTTGGACAACAGTAACCACTCAACAAGGTGCTGACACTCAGTGCTGTTGTGGCGGACAGAGGGCAGGGGATGGTCGGAGCAGTGCAGTGAGCAGCTGAGTGCAGGAGGCAAGGAGCAGGACAGCCGCCCCAGGAAAATGCCAGGTCCCTCCCTGAGAGCTACTTAATGAAGAACCTACTCTGTGCAGCTAG
>PVKM010005142.1:0-49062 GCA_004027735.1 Carollia perspicillata
GTATCTATGTACATGTTGAATTTTAACACATGCTCAGTTTACGTGTTGCACATAACTAGACATGAAATTATTGGCTTCTTTTTAAGAATGTCCCAAATGTGTTGTTCTGGGTAGGAACCGAGCAAAGTGTCATCTCAGGATGTTTGAGAGGTTTGAGGGTCCAAGACTCAAAGTCCATCTGGCAAAGTCTGTTGTTAGTCCGTGGTCAGGAAGGTCCTGTTAGTGGCCAACTGCCTTAAAGCCAGAGTTAGAAGAGACAAGAGGAACATTTCCAGAAACTTCCACCGCCTAGCAGGTGCACGATGGAGAGGAGTTTTGAGGGGTTGGGAGCCACTTTCGAATACGTCTTTAGGAAGGAGCAGGAACCACTGCCCCCGAGGGAACAGCACCTGTCACTCCTGAGGGCAGACGCTGCCGCAGTGCAGACTGACCAGAACCTTACAACTACAGGTAAAGAGGAAGCTGTTGCTAAGAGCCCACGCATGACTTAGTCCAGAGAAAGCCTCGCAGTCTTCAAGGAATGAGTCCGCACCTGTGACTCAGACGGAAGAGTAACAGATGGAGGGGACTCATCAGTGCAAAGGTCAAAGGAAGATATAATCTATGGTTTCCCCAGTTCGAAAAGACATCAAGTAAAAACTGCTCATTTAAATATGACTTTTTATTGCATACATTTAATCGAAATCCCTACTTTGAAGATCCAATAATAAACACAAACCATTTCAGAAAACTGATCAGGTCTAGATTTCCAAGAAAGGGTCCATCCGAATGGGATTTATGTCACAAAGACAAGTTGAGACAGGAGTGTGGCTTTCAGATGAGCCAAAAGGAGGCAAAGGCGCTCCCCTTTGGAAGATGAGGTCCCCTCCGGGAAGGGGCGTGTGGAGGGAGCCGCAGACTGCCCCCTAGAAGACGCTGACAGAGAGGACCGCCACGCCGTCTTCCCGGATGGAACGGGCATTTCAGAGCCCCAGACGCTTCCAAGCCCCGAGTCAAGGGATGTGAGCCAACGCGAAGCAGACCTGGCAGGAAACCGCTCTGGGCTCTGGGGTGCTGAGACCCTAGCCACTTAGAGGCAACACTAGACACAAGCGGCACGAAGGCTGTTTCCTGGTGACAGCGGGCCTGTTGGAAATGGAGATAGGCCAGACTTTTGCAAAGAACTCCTTGTTAAGAAAGTCATGGGGAAGCACCCGCGTTGTGACACGCGGGCCAAGGTGCAAACGCAGTGAGCCTCTCTCTGACCCTGAGGGGAGGACAGTTTCAAGCCATGAGAAAAGGTGCTGTGACCCCATGGGTCAAGTTGCTCCTGCTAACTCTGTCCACTCTGTGTCCTAACAGCTCTCGGCCCACAGGGCACTGTGTGGACGAGGCTACGGGCGGCACTGCGGTTAAGAGGAAGCCCTCCCGGTGTTTACAGGCCACGAAGACGACGCCGGTGGTCTGGTGATGGGAGGGCTAGTTCAGGAGGTCACTGAACATGAGCAGGTGGTCTACGGCACTAGGGCCCTGGACAGGGATCCTGTAAAAAACGACATGGTGTAAAACAGAGCCCTACACTCTGGGACAGCCTGGTGTGTGGCGATGGGCTAGGGTGCGGGACTGGGATCCAGGGATGCAGTCACATAGATAGGGTCTGCCCACAGCAGTCTCTGCGCTGGTAAGAAAGCCATTTCCAAACAGAATGGAAGCCAAGCAACGTGACATGATGACATCTGTAACAATGACTGGGGGCCCATGGCTCTCATCGCGCTGGGAATGACCGTTCTCCTAACCCCACCCACAGGTGTCCTTCTACCAGAGCACTGCAGGCTCTGGCACACTAGCTGGGACTCGAACCAGCTCCTCCCAGACCCTGTCTGGGAGCTGTACATGGCTGATCACGTGTGTACTGGAGGAGAAACGCCTTGGTCTGGGGGATGAATGCAGTGACCAGATTCACACTTAAATATAGGGAAAATTACAGACAGAGGGGAGACAGAGATCCGACGGTCAGAGGGATGCGAGTGCATCTGAGCGCCTGGCCACAGGGACTGGTGAGCCGTGAGTCACCAGAGGGGTGCCGGTGCCACAGCCGCGGGGGCCTACGGAACCAGCTCTCACCCTGGCGGCCTGGTCGCAGTGCCAGGGCACGTCTGTATGTCAGACACTCGTGCTGACTGCTGGCTTCCAAGACCTCAGCTTCCAACTTTCTAAGTTACAATCTTTCCTGGAAAGTCTGAGCGACAATGTAGCCTCCCCCCCACATGCAGGTGTGCTAGAGAGCGCACACTCTGCTCCGGTCAGTTCCAGGCAGGAGGGGTGCGGCTGGGAAGAGCTGGAGACCGACAAGGGAAAAAGGCAGACTGGATTACCAGCAGGCAGACGAAACGCCTGGGCACCCGACCCCGCGCTCCTGTGCACAGGTTGCCTTGTAAGGACAGCTTTCTTTGCAAATGACATATCCGTTCTGTGCCTACTAGGGGAACGGATCTCAAAAAGAGAATGACTCCCGTTAAAGCTTACTTGAGTTCCTGCGAGCTGGTGGCCAGCATGCTCCGGATGCTTCTGTCAGCCAGGGGGCAGCCCGACAGACTGGAAGACAGGCCCGCAGAGTCCGTGAGTCACCCTGTGGCCCGCGGGCCCTCCCGGACAAACAACATGGCATGGAAATTAAAGCCGGATGCAGAAAAGCGATGGGGCGAGTGCTGTATACTGAATTTTTTTATAATTAACTCTGCATATGTTTACATATAAATTTAAGAAAATGTGTCTGTTAATAAGCCATTTTTGAAAAGAGAAATATTTGCGCTCTTTGGTTGAAATGCTTGTAAAGAATTTCCCCAATTGAGGCGGTTTCCTTTTGGAGAAAACGCATTACACAGCACACCCGTCAACATGCTTTTGGAAGTCAACACAGAGCCCTGCGAGGGGCGACACACAGCCGAACGTTCTCACTCGGACAGCATTGTTGAGGTAAGCTGAAAACAATAAACTGGAAAGACAGAATCCACCATGAGGAAAATGAAGTCACACCTTCTATGTGAGGCGTAATTACCAGTCACATGACCACTCCCATCACACCTTGGTGTTGGACATCTGCCACCAAACAAAAACAAAAACAGCCAAAATAGTAAGTATGTTTAAAAAAAAACTTTTAGAAAGTTTCATTGTTTCCAGTTTAGCTGCAATGTCTGCAAGGGGGTCAGCGCCCTGGAGAGAAGCTGCAGGATGCGTGGCTGGATGCAGGTGGCGTCCCCAAGGCACAGTGCGCCGGAGCGCACTTGAAGCCACACAGCGCGCCACTCTGCTGACCCGGCAGCTTGAGACAGTTGTGTGCTGCGAATGTCGCATGCTCAGACGGCAAGGCAGATACAGATTGGTTTGTAGAAGTAAGCCGAAGGGAGGGACAGTGAGGGAGAGGGACGGCGCGCCTGGCGCCACGCTTACGTGATCAGGTCCTTTTTGCCCTCCTTGCACTGGGGGTACTTTGGCTTGGGGCTGGGGATGGTCACCTCTCCTGGGTACCTTCTTTCTTCCAGAGCTTCCTGGAAGGGATCCAAGTCTTCTGGCTGCGGGTGAAACACAGTTTCAGGGCCACACAGACGATAATCGACACATAGACTGAAGGCCGCGTCCCCAGCTGGGGTGGCTGTCTCGTTTCTCAACACTCCCAACTCTACCTTTAAAGTCACCACGCATCTTTGTCCACTCAAGGCCCCACCTGAAAGCGCAAACTAAAATCTGTTCAGAGTATCTCTCTTCTGTACTGGACCTAGCACCTCATCCACTGCTCTCAACTCCTAGAATTACGGGCACCTGCCCCAGGGCAGGGCCTTGTTCAGGATTCCACGAGAGGCAGAGGGACCTGGCCACAGGGATGACCTCTGCACCGGCCGTTCTCACCCAGCACCCCCACCCACCCCCATGGGCGCAGGCTGCCCTGCCCGCATCACCCCAACACGGCTGCACAGTGTCAGCACCACGCCTGCGATCTCAGATTGCACGCGGTGTTAGCAATCACTGCAGACTACTGCACCCAGGTCCTCAAGTCCCAGCAAGAGGACATCAACTTAGATGATGCAATTTTAAATAATTCCTTTGCATCATTTTCTTTTCTATAGGAAGCGGGCCCAACTGCAGTGACCTAGAAGTTCCTATAGATGGCAGTGTTGAGCAACTATGTCTCCTGAACACTGCATTGTGTTTACTTCTATGACAGTCTGCGTGATGCAAATACTTCTGTCGATTTACAAGGGCTTAATACTCATTAAAATGAACCCAGAGATTCAGCTGGGATGCCTTACGCTGTTCTAATGATGCAACTGTAGCAGAGAAAACCACTGTGGAATGTGGCTTGCCATTCCTGTTACAATTTTCAATCTGAAGAGTTACAGACAGACAATAGGCTTTGAGATGGGAAGCCTTACAAAAAGGCACTTTCCACCAATTCCTACAAATAGTGAAAGTTTCCCTTTCTCCACCTCCTTGTTTCTGCAGGACGCTTTGCTGGTGGTCTCCCCATTGTATTAAAAAAGAGGTTTCACTTTTCAGTGAATAGAGTTGTTATAATTTTCGGGACTAAATACTGGAGAACGAAGTCAGCTCAGTAAAAAACAAGTTTTTCTTTGCTTAGCTAAAGGATATTACAATTATTGGGCTGGCCAAAAAGTTCGTCACGTTTTTTCCATGTGATGGCTCTAGTAGTTCTTTAACTACTAGTCTTTAACTTCAAAACAATTTTGTTACATTGTATTGTTATAGCTGTCATATTTGCATGCATTTAAAATGATCAAAATCAGTGAATTTTTGTGCAACCATTCTAATATTGAAGATGGAAGAAAATACGCAACATTTTGGTGTATTATGCTTTATTATTATAAGAAAGGTAAAAACACAACCAAAATGAAAAAAAAAAGATTTGTGCAGTATATGGAGAAAATACTGGGACTGATTGAACGCGTCAGTAGTGGTTGTGAAGTTTCTTGACAATGTTGACATTTTGGCCAAATAACCCTTTGCTGTGGGGCTGTCTGCATTGAAAGATGCTGAGCAGCGCCCCCGGCCTCCCCTGACTAGAAGTCAACAGCAGGAGAGAGCTGACATCCTCAAAATACCCAAACCGATAAAGATATCAGTGAAAATGTGTCTTTTATTTTGTGGGAAAAAACATGTGGACTTTTGGCCAACCCAATATTTTAATAACCTGAACTTGAAATTTTTAACCACTTTAAAAGTATGCTCTTGACGTAGGAGTCCTGGTGACTCTGTAGCCCACACAGACTCAGGCAGCTGTGCGAGTGACCTGTGCGAGTGACCTGCGCGAGGCTGGCGGAGGCTCTGAGCAGCTCAGTCTCTTGCAGAACAGACACTGCTGAGCCGCAAAGAGCTCCACAGCAGCATGCAGTCAGCCAGGCACGTGTCAAGCCTTATTCCAATGCTCTACCTGCAAGGAATGCCCTGCACAACGGTAGCACGTCTCCCACGAAAAGGAACTGGTGTGCTGGGCTTACCCGTGTCTTAGAGAGATTGTGAGAGAGCACACTTGTGTAGAATAGAAAATTCATTACATAGGAGAGTCAATGGTTTGTTTCACCAAATCAATGTATGCCACAAAACTTTCCTGAGTCAACCAAAAATGTGTTCCACAGTCTCATTAGCTAAAGGTCCTACTTAAAGAGAAAAGGCATGTTCTCTAAGGTGTGTGTCGATGGCGAGGACACCTAGCCACCAGTGCAAGGGCGCAGAGTGGGCTCACGGAAGAGGACGTACGCTCATCTCCTTGGAATCATCCTCGTCTACTCTCCGAGGCTTCATTTTGGTGTAGTCCACAGGCAAGTCCCAGCAGTCCCCCTCACTCAGCGGGAAGCACCGGCTGCTCATCACAGCCTGCTGCTGCGGGGACATGGGCTCCAGTGGGGTCAGGACAGGGCAGCAGCCCTCCCGCGGCCTCTGCTTGTTCATGCTTAGGTCCAGCGTGCCGTTCTCATCCACCTCCATGTCAGGGTTCTGTGGGCAGACAAACAGACACACAGAGAGGTGACTGCAGGGCTTCCTCCCCTGATGGCAGCCCGCCTCCTGCTAGCGCAGAATTCACGCGAGAAGCATGTCACCCAATCCCATTTACCCAAGCCCCGGTGAGTGGGCAGGTGGGCCCTCTACCCAGGGGCCTGCAGCCACCTCTCTGCTGGTCAGTCTATCACATATCCACCTGTCCACCCACCCACCATCACCTATGTATGTATGTATATATGCATCTATCGTGTCATGTACTCATCTGCCTGTCATTTATCTCCCTCATCTGTCCTCATCTGTCATCTGTCAGTCAGCTCGGTCACCTATCCACATCTTCCTTCCCCCCAGTACACCTCTGCTTCTGGAAGCAAGCCTGGCCAGGAGAGAGTCAAACGCATGCCTGATTCCGGTTCCATTCCACTTCAAATACCTGTTATGAGATCAGAATTACAATGTGTGTGTGTGTGTGTGTGTGTGCGCAGAATATACACTTATACCTGAAATTACATACTCTTAAAATGGACATATACTCAAAAATTCTCGCTTGGTTTCATTGGTGCTAGATACTTCAAGACTTGCAGAGGAAGAAAACAAAGAACTGGGGTTGGGGGAGGAGGAGGAAGAATCGACTCCTCATCTGAACTCCCATGATGCAGAGACTTGTCCATCGTCAGAGGGTCTGCCAAGGCATCCCAGTGCCCAAGGCCGCTGCTGCTGAGGTCACGGCCTGGCCTGTGCTCAGCCCAGCAAATCGGCAATTCAGTCACCCAGCTTAAAGAACAAAGGAGTCCAGGGTGAGTTCCTTTTTTTTTCTGAAAACGCTTTGAAACAGATCAAGAATCCTTGAGAGCACGCCTCTCAGGAGGAGGGAGAGAGGGAAGGACGCATGAAGGAGAGAGGAGAGCAGTCAGAATGCCCCACGGTCCTTGGAGCCCCGCAGACACGGGACTCAGAGCCGGCAGGAGCGCCGCTACAGACCCCAACGTCTGGCAGCTCTTTCCTCAGATAGAACAGCAGCAGGAAGACGCCTGGAATAAAAACCCCATCCTTTGGGCTGTTACCTCGACAAATTGTAGCACATTCGTCTGCCTCAACTCTTTTGTCAAAATGCACTCCCAATTTCAAGCTTTCATACTAATTTAGCCTTCATAATGTTAGATTTAGTTCTCTCAGTCTTAGTTTAATTTTAATAAAGTGAAAAAATTGTAAGGGTTCATGGTCTTTTCTCTTTTCTTGCTAAAGACCCTCCCCCATGGCAGTCTCACATTTAGCAGCCCTGGTCACCATGGAAACTGCCTGCCCCTGATCCTTCCCAAAATCTAGGAATAAAAATAGTAATAGGAGGAATGCATTTGCAGAACATGAAATTACTGACCTTTCTCCCTTCATACAAATCACCCTGATTCATAACCACTCTGTCAGGGGCGAGGCCACTGAGTGTGGCCAAGCAGCTCTAAGTAATGGACAGACACCCTTTGATTTCCAGAGAAGGGAGACATGCCCACTCATGTGTCCTCGGAGCACACCACCTGCATTCCTGGCCACCTAGTGGCCTCACCAGGCAGGCAGCTTGCTGCGTGGCCATGTAACCTGCTCTCCTGACCTCGTCACAGGCCATGAGTCTGGGACAAGAGAATTGCAACAATAGCCCCACCACAGAGCTGGCAGGGCTGAGCTGACGAAAGCTGGCCACCCCGTGTGCCCCGGCAGTCCCCTCGGAAGTCTGCTCCCTAGCTCTGGATGACCTATTGGGAACACGGTAAGGGATAGTCCTGCCTTTTATTTGACAGCCTTCCTCATGTTTAAAGTTCAAGGCATGCCGCTACTTTAGGGTTCTGATGCCATTTGTTTTTATAGAAGTGAGCCTGGGCCTCGAAGGGGACACACTCACTGACATGCAGTGATTGCGGCCATTTCTCAGCAGGACTGTGTCCTTCAACTAGAAAGGACACTCAGTGAGACTACTGGGTCTGCACTGCTGCTGCTCTGCATCTTGAGGGGGCCAGTGTGGCCTCAGGGGGTGCACGGGTCCCACCTCCCTCACCCTACCAGGTGGGCGCGGCCAGGTGGGCGTACCCGGGTAGCACACAGGCCCTGTGGCTTGGTGGGCAGGTTCTGGGGCATCTCGCGGCAGCGGGTGGACAGGTTGAGGATGGCTGTGGCTGCCATGTGCGCCGCCTCCACGTCGTGTGTGTAGTCGAAGCTGCTCTTGCTGCAGGTGCTGCTGGCACTGCTGCCACCGCCCCCACAGCTCAAGCTGCTGCTGCTGCTGGGCGCGTAGCTGCTGGCGGCACTGCTGCTGGGGCTGCCATCTTTGCAGAGACGCTTCGCTGGGGAGACAGGGCAGGGGTGACTCGGGTCCCCGCCGCGCCTGGCATCTTCCACCCGCGCCTCCCGCCAGCCCTGCGCGCAGACACACATCGCACGGAGGGTGCGGGCCAGTGGCGAGCGCACATGGAGAAGCCCGCTGGCCTGCCTCCCGGGACACCGGGTGCCTCAGGCAGACGGGCACACCCTCCTCCCATGGTAGCAGTGCTCAGGGCTCAGACACGGGGCTGTCGGCAGTGATGGGGACCCACAGGCTGCTCAGCCCCTGAGAGACCGGCTGCTCCCTCTCACCAGGAGCAGCTCACTATCTTGTGTGCAGGTGACAGCTGCACAAGCCCCGGGCCACCTGTGAGGCCTCTGGGGACCTGCACTTTGGGAAGTGGCCTTCGGGCTAGGCGTACACACCAGACAGTGTGACCAAAACACCTCTTTCCTCAAGAAACGTCATCCTGGACTCTGACAGGGAGACACAAGGGTGAAAGGGTGCTGGCCAAGGGAAGACTCACACCCCGTGGACCCGGAAAGTCTGAGACAAAGAGGTGCACAGCCAGCAGCCGCTGGGGTGTGGAGCACCGCCCACAGCTTCCCATTGAGCAGCCAGCTCTCTCAGATGGGCCCTTGGCAGTGGGCAGGGCTTCTGAGTGCTAAGAGCTTCTCCAGCACAGATGATTTAAGAGAATGGCCCGTTAGTACTGCCAGGGTCATCAACGCCCCAGGGGTCAGACTTCTTCCCAAGTCCTGGGGGTGAGGGTCATGCACAGGTGAGCTGGGAGGGCACTGGGGACCCCAGAAAACACCTCCCTGTGGTGTCCTGAGCTCTTCCCCAGAGAGCCGCTTGTCAGGAAGCACAGGCGTCTCTCGCTACTTCTTTCCCAAGCAAACTTCCGGCTCCCTGTGTGGCCTGGACTGGACTCATGGGTGGGCACGAGGGGCCATGGGGCTGGTGCAGGGCCGAAGGGACAGGGCTCCTGCTGGGCTGCGGCTGCCTGAGCCCAGAGCACAAACCCCATCTGCATTCTTGCTGTGAGTGGGAGAGAGCCTGCAGCCTGATCCTGCTTTCACATGTGTCCCCAAATTGTCACTGGTGGGTCTGCAACCAGGGCCCCGCCCTGAGGAGGCTGGCACAGTGCTTTCCCCCAACGAGAAGAGGCAAGGGAAATTGCACGTAATGACAGTAAACGTCAATAGCCAACAGGGTCTGCCACCACGAGCAATACCAAGGAACCACCCCAAAGCACCCGAACCAGACACAATGGAGAAAGAGCGCAGATGGCGCTCTTCCTTGCAGATGGCGCTCGAGTCTGCACTGAGGCCTGTGCCTCCCTGACGCTGCAGATGAGGCTCACTGTTCCCACTGGCTGCACGGCAATGAGGCAAGCCACTGGCCATGCCGCAGCCCCTCGACAGCCCACCAAGCCACTGCACAAGTAGCTAACCTCTAGGCCCAGGCTCGCTCACATGGGGCAGCGGGTCAATCCCACACCCCAAGCAGGAGTGACTCATAGGTAGGTTACTTCCATGCTACCCATCTGAGTGAGCTCAGCCTTGGGAGCCAGTTACCGAGTTTTGGTGTGCAGGCCATGGGGCCTCCACCCTTTGTCCTCTGCAAGTGAGCCTTAGCTCCTCAGCACAAGGCACAGGGTGGGCAATGTGCTCAGCTCAGAGCACAGAGGGCTGGGGTGAGGGACCAGGGCTGAGGGACCCCGTGGAGCCGTCCCTTAGGAGGCCGCCTAAAGGTCTGTCACAACCTTTGAGGAGAGGGCAGTGCCAGCACGCAGCCTGAGATGTTTGCACATGTGCAGAAGTTTGTAGGTTAACATCACTCACTCACTTGTAATAAAGGTAGGAATACAAACATCCTAGGAGAAATAAAATCAGAAGGGTTTTTTTCCCTAGTGACGGTTAGCCACTGGCTCAGGAAAAATGCAGTCCACGGCAAGAAGAAAAACAGCAGTTTTGTTCAGAAATGAGTAAATTTCAATTTCTAAAGGTGTCCAGCACCAAAGTGCAGCCAGCTTTGGCGACGGATATCTACTCCCCCAGAAGCACACACCCAAAGACCCCACTGCATGGCGCCCCAGGGAGGGCCCGGAACAGATGCACGCCGCCCCCCCGCCACCCCGCTCCAGATGCAACTTGGACAGGTGAGCCCTTTCGCTAAATGTTTTGTTCCAGATACAAATCAGAGTCTTCGTACTTCAAACCTTTCTGGTGACGAAGGAAGGCCCTGGGTCCTAGTTTATCTGTGAAACGTTTACAAAACCCTGGTGTTGGTGAGCTACAGCAATACTGTGTGGACACCAGAGGGCACTGCAGAGCTGCAGGCAAGGGGATGACTTTGCCCCTGACCCAAGGGCCAAGGGCCCCTCCTTCCCACTGAGGGAACCCCAGCAGCTGGGGGGAGCCCTGCACCACCACAAAGGGCATGGGCGTTTCTTCTGGCAGCAGAGCTGTTCTCAGCCACGCTGTCTCCAAGCAGCCGGTGTGACATCCTTCTAGGTGCCAGCGTCTCGCTGGGCACCATGAGAGCTGCGAGCCCTGTGGCTCTGTAGGCCTTGCTTTCCTGCAATCCCACAGGCAGGGCCCGTGGACCACGCCACACCGAGAAGTGCCCCTCAGAGAGGCGGCTGCTCTTGCTGGAAAAAGAGAAACCATGTGATATCCGTGCGGATTAAGTATGATCAATAGAACCAAGCAAAGCAAAGCACCTTCCAACCAGGACCTGCTGTTCAACCCGCACTGCTCGCAGGAGTTGAGCTGCCTGCATGCCCCACCTTCCTCGAAGGGCCCGCTTCCTCCCGTATTAATGTGTTCCTGCAAGGCAGTGATCTGTGCTCGGGTCGCCATGAGAATGTCAAAACAGACGACATCTGACTTTAGTCAGGGGTGCTGGCCTCTTGCCCTTTAGGTGGTCAAATGAAAACAATAACAGCCAACACAACCACAGCTGTATGGTGTAAATAAGTCAAAATTATACCTATTTTTTTTTTCGGCAGATTGGCAAAGAACACATTTTTGCTGTGCTGCAGAATTTTAGTAGTTAGTTTGTGTGTGCCAGGAGATGACAAAGGTTGGAAAATGCCGCTCGGAGGAGTAGATAAGCGCGCCCTCATGTTCTGCAGGCCCACGAAGACCAGACAGGAAGGGACGCAGCCCACAGATGTGCTTCCTGAGGGTCAGTCCCACCTGGGGGCCCAGCAGCCTCCGGCCTCTGCCCCCGCCGTGCGCCACCCTGCCTCTCGGGCTGCATGGGCACGTCTGTCTCTCTCACGGGGGAGCTCGAGCCCGGGTGCATGTCCGGAGGGGACGAAGGGGAATTCCTGCAAGGCCACCCCATTAGGCAGTACCTGCGTGCAAGCTACCTCCTCACAGGGTTTAACGTGTCTGACACGAGAAGGGTCTTTGGCTTTCCCCCTCCCTTTGTCTCTCCCTCTCCACCCTCCTTCTCTCTCCCCACCCCACTCTCTGTCAGCACAACCTGCCCGGCTACAGGCTGCCTGCCCAGCCCTGGTGCCACCAGGTGTGAATCTGAACACAGGGCGTCTCACCCTCCGGGAGCTCACAGGCCAGCTGGAAGACAAGGCCAGGGGCATTACCAGGGAGGAGACCCGGGGCTGTGTGTGGGACAGCGTGGGCTTCACGTTCTACACGAGCAAACTGGGGCATCAGTCACGAGGAAGGCTGCCGAGTGCAGGCTGGGGGCAGCACCTGGCCAGAGAGCAGGAGGGCGCCTTCCAGCGAGAGGCTGGCAGGGGGCCGGATGGGAGGGCAAGGAGGACCAGCCCAGGGACTAGTGAAGGAGGGCAGCCCTGGCAAGCTGCCCTGGCAGTTCTGTGAGATCCTCCCCCACCCCCGAGGCCTGGACTTGGGCAGGACAGGCGACAGGAAGGAGGGGCAAAGGAGAGGAAAGGGTTTTGAGGTCAGGAGAACTGAGAAGCTGGGAAAGGCCATTCGGGGCTGTGCGTTTCGGGTGCGCAACCGACCACCCTAAGGGGCTGACAAACTGCCCAGAGATACAGTGCAAGTGGCCCAGCCTCTGCCAGAGCTGCTCAGCTCTGCAGCCGAGTGAGCAAAGAGCTGGGTGGGGAGTTTAACTTGTGAACACAGAAATGTAAGTTTCACATCATTTTTCCATGTCACAAGATCTTCTTTCGTTTTCCCCAAGCATTCAAAGCTGGAAGAGCCGTTCTCAGCTCCCTGGGGGAGCAGGCTATGCTGGGGTCTGGGAGGGACGCTGGCCTGGCGCCCACAGCAGGAGCAGGAGTGGGACCCCAGTTCAAGCCCTCCACTCTCTCCCCTTTCCCTCCCCCATCCCTTCCTGCGTGTGGGCTTCACATCCATTTCTCACCATTGGCAAAATCGTTCCCACCCCGTCCCTCACTTCACATGCAGCGAGTGCAGCCTCGCCAGCCCTGGGTAGTCCCTGCTGACCCTCCCTGCTGGGAGAGGCCTGCTGGCTTCTCCCTCTCTCCCTCTCTCGTCCTTTCCTGACTGCCTGTGAACCTACTCAGCTTCATGGTCGTGTTTAACACTGGCCACTGGAGAGAGCTCAGACTGGCTCCTGCA
This sequence comes from Carollia perspicillata, assembly GCA_004027735.1. NCBI lineage: Eukaryota > Metazoa > Chordata > Mammalia > Chiroptera > Phyllostomidae > Carollia > Carollia perspicillata. The sequence continues at coordinate 12,889 of PVKM010005142.1, forward strand.
GGCACGACGGACACCTCAGCTCACCATGCACAAGTGTCTTTACCTGTCTTCTCTTGAGTCACATGCCCTTCCTTGAAACTTGTTACCAAGAGGGAAAGAATAGACAGACAGGTAATAAGTAGATGAATGTACAGACAGACAGACGGGAAGATAAATGGATGGGTGGGTGAGTGGATGGATGACGGGCAGATGGATAAACAAATGGATGGTGGATGAATGCATGGATGAATCATGAGTGGTGGATGGTGGGTGGATGGATGGCGGGTGGATGAATAAATAGATGGACAGACAAGACAGGCAGATGGACAGACAGACAGCTACCAGTGCGTGTCTGGAAGGATGCAGGAGGTTGCATGCCTGTGCTGAGCACTCTGCTCCCAGTGGGTGGGGTATCAGGGCACTGTGCCCTGCTCCCAAGCTCTGTCTCCCTCCTCCCCCACCCCACACAACATGCTTGTTTCACTGTCTTTTCTTAAGGAGTGAGGACCAAATTCCTTGGGCACCTAGAGTAAGTCTTGGGAGCACACTCTGGGCAGAGGACCACTGACTGCCATCCCCTGTGGTGTCCCCTGCTCTTTCCCGCTCCCCGTCGCCCAGGGCCCAGCCCAGCCGAGCACCCTCAGCGGGCACTTCCTGACATCTGAGAAGTCTGCCGGGTGAGTCTGGTGGGCGAGAAATGGGGCCACAGGGCTTCTTTGCAGGAAACGTTTGGTGCTACAAGGGTGTCTTTCCTATTTCCTCATTTTTCTGAAGACCTTATAGTGACAGTTTTTTCTCTATATTCCTGTTTTCTTGTGGGTCAGCTGAACAGCATGGCTGTGCCCAAGCTTCTGACAACAGGTATTCTTTTCTGGGCAGCGAGAATTAATGCCAACAACTAACGTAATGTTTGTCCCCCTCTTCAGAGTTGTTCCTGGGTTGTCCCAGCAGCCTGAGTGGGTAGGGTGGACGCTGCACCCTCCACTCTACTCTGGACACAGACACACGGGAAGATGCGAGTGTCCAGCATCACATGGCACCTACTGGGAGAGCTGAGACCAGACCCCAGCAGGTCTGACTTCTAACCCTCTGCTGGGCACAGTCACCCTGCAGAAGTGCCCTGCTAGCCCTTGCCCCACCTGCAGCCCCCGCTGTGGCTGAGGTGAGGGGTTAGGCCATGGAGCACGGAGGCAGCAGCCAGGCATATGAGCAGGAGCCACTAGTCAAAGGCCCCATCACATCATGCAAAATGTCAGTACACTGGAGATGACATCAGCACAATCCTTAAGTACATGGCTTCAATTCTTTTGATCCTTCATTTGCAATTAAATGAATGAAGTTATAATAAAACCAGAAGCCGGCAAAGTATTATTACAAAATAAACAAAACAAAACAAAATAACTACTTTCTGTTGTACTGTAGGCCACTTCCTCTTTTCCATTTATATCTTTGTTCCTATACATTAAGAATTGATACATGCAAGGATAATCAATATTTGATATATCAAAGAAATACTAAATTCTATTTGCTGTACAAATTAATTGTTATTAAGGCAAGGAACAACTAACATAACTTAGAAAAAGCTATTCATATTGAATTATGAAAAGGTTTCAGAACCCCCCAAGCATTCAATTTAAATGAATTTTTCCTGTGATTTTAATGATCTTTTCCAGAGAGGAGCTCGAAGATCTTTAAAAATCTATCTCCTTGCCTCTGCTAGAGATGGGACTTTTGAAGCATCAAACATCATGCAAGCCACATCTGGTCAGTAGCACTTGCCAGTCTAAGCCCAGGAGCCCAGAGCTTCAAACACAACTGGCTGGGATTGGTTGGGCAAGTGAGTGAAATCAAAGCAGTGTGGTCTCCCCCGTGACACTCCCCGACCCGGGGATCTGAGAAGGGATAGGCTAAGGTCACAGCTCCCCCCACCCTGCTGGGGAGGAGCTCAGACTGGCTTGTTCCTGGAAAGCACAGGGCTTGGTGTGACCCCTTGGCTCTGCTTTGCTGGTGAGTGCAGTAGTGGCTCTGAGTGTGCCAGCAACAAAGGCACATCACAGTGAGGCCTGCTCCCTGGGGCATGAGGGTTTGGGGGGCAAACCAGGGTCCCTGCCTGCTGGAGGTGCTGGGTGACAGCAACAGAAGTCACCCACCCTCAGCTGCACAGGAGAGTCACGGGGACTTTAAAAATGCCACCACACAGGGGATTCCTGGTGTTCTGGTTTGCTAGGTATGGGGCGCAGCCTGAACACTAGAATATCGAAGCTCCCCTGATAGCTCCAGTGTGCACCCAGGGCTGAGAATGGGGGAGGGGGTACAGATCTTCCTCAAACTGCCCAGGACTCGGACCGCTGCTGCCAGCTGTCCCAGCTCAACTAGGCTGGGCCACCTATTCAAGGGCATTTACAGAGATGAGGACACGGTCCCAGCCACAGTAGGAGGCAGATGAGCACGGCTCTCTGTCCACTGTGTGGTCCCCGCTGCCCACCCATGGACCCTCGCTGTCAGCTAAGGGGCCCCCGTGGTGTGTGCTGCCCTCTGGGACCTAGCGAGTGGCCACATGCTTGGCCGGCCTGTAGGACATGGGCACACACAACAACAACATCATCAACGGCAAGCGCGACTCTCGTGTAGAAGAGTGTGCACCTCCTACCATCATATCCTTTGGGGGATATGTCCCTGGTTTGCACCTTGGGAGCTATGGCCCGCTTGCCGTACGTGTGGCTGTCGTAACTGCTGTACTCAAACGAGGTCTTGGAGTATTTCTCTAACTCCTTGGCCAGGTTGGAGCGCGGCGTGGTAGTAGGGACGCTGTTTCTGTAGCCGTAGTGAGGGATCTCGAGCTGCTTTACAAAGCACATTGGCCTGTAAGCAAACAAGAAACAAGCAACAGCTGGCTCTCCTGTGGCTGCGGGGCAGACGGGGCTCGCAGCGAGCCTGGAGCTCGTGAGACGGGCACACTCCAAGCCGGTACCTCAGCACGCGGTCAGAAGCCTGGCTGGACTTGGACACATCGCAGCTCTGGTGCTTCTCCTGGGCCTTTGCCAGCTTCTCTGCTGCAGCAATAGGGCATCCAGAGAGGCTGCAATGACAGACAGGGATCAGTAGTCTTCCCAGATAGCTCTGCAGCACACACACCCGGGCACCACCTCCACCCCCCATCAGCACAGCCAGACCCCAAGCAGGGGCGGGGGGCCATTTCCCAAACTGAGCCAGCTTTCCCGATGGCCGGGATGGGAGAGCTAGCGTGTCTCCTCTTGTCCCCAGCAGACAGTGCTGCTGGCCACTCCCTGTGTAAAGGGCACTCCGTCCTTCCCAGACAGCTAGTGAGTTTTGCGACACTCAAGAGAATGTGAGCTGGTGCCAATGTTGGCCATAGGCTCTGGTCTCGGGTGTGCAGGGTTCTGCAGATGAGGGGCTCACACAGGGGTGGGCTGGGTCTGATCAGCATGAGCAGGGCTCTGACCGGCACTGGGGCCAGAAGTCCAGACTGACCATGCGAGTAAGCCCCGCAGACCACAGCATGTGGCTGGCCCTCCCTCCAGAGAGCCGGAAGTGGGCCAGATCCCCTGGAGGACTGCTGGGCACGGTTTCAGAGCAGAGTCCTTACGGATGAGCCCCCGGGTCTGCCCCTCTGAAACCGTGGTGCCTGTCACTTGCACGGCATCACAGGACCACGGAGTGTGGGCACACAGGGCTGTCAGTCTGTGTGGGTGTGGCTGTGTGAGGGTGGGACAGGGGGGCTGGTGTGGGAACGTGCCATCCAGTTGTGCTCGGCACGACCCTCACTGCCCCCAACCCCGCCCCGCCTCCTTCTGCAGCACAAGCCCAGGCCCGCTCTCTGTTTCCCTGTACATTTAATACAAGTAACCAAATTCACCAGTCAGGAAAGCAGGCCTCAAGCAATGCTCAGGGCGGTCCCATTCAGAGGCAGTTTTACAGGAGCTATGAGGCTGAGGTGGGGCTGTAGACAGTGAAACATAACCCTTGCCTTCTGTAAGAAAGCATCTGACTGGGCCCAAGGCAACGTAGCAGAGGCCTGAAGCGAGAGAAAAGGAGACGGGATTTGCCCAGAGCATGACAGGGGCGGGGGACGGGGAGCAGGCAGCGCTGGGCCAGGAAAGGCACAGCCCCCTGGCGCTGTGCACACCACCTGCCCGTCTGGTGTTCCACACCGGTGACGGTGACGGGGCTGCGGCAGAGTCTGGCAGCAGCCGTGCTGCATTACATATGCACGGTCCTCCTGTGCTCTGCATTCCTCTGTGCCTGGTGCACAGGACACAGTCTCTCCCGCTCCCTGGAGAACAGGGGAGCCTCTACCGTGTTCTTTCCAGGTCCCGGTTCCACCTCGGATGCTACGCCTTGAATGGCACCTTCCAGGTGGGTGAGACAACTAAAAGCCCCATCTGTGAAAAAGGGGTCTAAGCACCTGAGCCCCCGTGAGCCAGGGGACCACAGTCCGGTCCTCTGGCACGGGCAGGAGACGTGGGCCTTCGGAGGTCTGCCTGCAGGCGGGGCACAGCACAGCATGGTGGGCTTACCTGCGGTGCGAGTTCCTGTTGCTGTTTACGTGCCCTCGCCCTGTGCAGCCTGGAGTAGGACACTTGAGAACGTTCTCGTGCATGGCGAGGACTTGACGGGAGAGGCAGAGAAAACAGTGCAGCGTTAAAACCTGGGGGCAGGCCAGGTCCGGGAGCTGTCGCTGTTCTGACCACGGGGCCTGAAGACAGCGCACAGTCCCACGGATGTGCGTGACGGCATGGCTGGGGACACACGCGTCTCACCTCATCTGAGTAGCATGCAATGTGGGGTGCACTGGGTGGGGCTGGGGGGTGGGCCACGAGGGTCCGACTGGTCCAAGTGGGGTAGGGATGCAAGGGCCCCTGATCTTGGTCCCACACCCAAGCCCGTGCTGCTGCTCCAAAAATGCACAGCATCATGAGTGCAGTGGTCGAGAGTAAAGAGAGAACCCCAAACCTTATTTTTAAATCAAGTGAATTGAGTAACGACCTTCCATCTGGAATGGTCAGTGCTGTGCAGCTGAGCCTGTGAACCAGTGAGTGGGCTGCACAGCGCACGGCGGCCGTGTGCACCTGGCAGCAGCCAGCCTGCCTGTGGTGTGTTTACTGCTCACGTAGTCACAGGCCTCTCTCCTGGACGAACAGGCCACTGCTCTGGGCTGTGTGGGAAGGCAGGTGGGCATGAGGAGTGAAGGTGGACAGTCAAGAGAAGTGACCCATGACACTGACCGCAGCACAACTGGCCACCACCTCCTGGAAGCAGAGTGGCCGGAACCTGTGGGGGCTTTCCCTGTGGGTGAGCCTCACCTAGCACAGGTGAACATGGAAGGCCCCCTCCCAACAAAGTCTACCCATATGAGTCACAGGATTCTATTTTCTACAGCCTTCTTCCTTCTGAAATAATCTTCCCTCCCCTGAAACGTGTATAATATGTGCGCTGTCCCACATGACACGCTCACTACCTGAGCCCACACCTCACACCTTACTCCTCACTCCCGGCTGTCCCTGCGGTCTGGTTTCCCCCTTGCAGCTCTCCCAGGGCAATCGGTAGCAACTAAGCAGCGTGAGCAGGGCTGGGCTGGCTCACTCTGGGTGGGACCTGGCTGAAAGGGGGTCCGGGACACCTTCCTCCTGGGGTACCTTGGCCCCACCCCCGGGGTCCCTGCCTGGCTCAGAAGAGGCAGGGGCCCCTGTTCCCATGCGAGCTCTTTGCCCGCACCCCCACCTGTCCTCTTCCCCTGCCTCCAGGGTCCTGCTGGATGTGTGTCCTTCATCCCAGACTCTCTCCTACACTCACAAGCCCTTCCCACGACACACCTGCTCTCAGACAACACCCACCTTTCCTCTACGCTTGATGTCCCTGCGGACAGCCAACCTTCACATGTCTGTGGCGTAGACCTCAAAGCGATGGCACCTCTGACCCCCACCCCACGACGGGACCCCCTGCCACCTCGAGTCTGTGCTGCCTCTGCCTCCTCACCACATGGATGGTCCTCCCTTCACCGCCGCTCTCCTGTCTCCCTCATGGGCTTCTCTGGACCTCAGGCATCGATCGCCCTTGCCTGTGGGACCGGGGTGGAGACACTATCCTCTCCTGGTCCCTCTGTGTCCTCTGACTTCTCTCCACCTGCCCTTCCCCCTGGGCTTCACCTTCCCGTCCTTTTGTGTCCTAAACTCCCATCTGTGGCTCCCGTCTGGGCGACTTCACTACAGTGTCCATAGACACCGCACAGAGGGCCGGCCGGAGATCTCCCACACATCTGACCAACTTGACGGCCCGACAGCACTTCTGTTTTAGTGGGACAGGTGCAGCCTCTCATCGCTGTAACCACCTGGCTGTGTCCCGAGGTGCCCAGCCTTGCCTTCCTCTGTCACCCGTGTTTCCCTCTCCCGGCAGCCAGTCCCCCAGCCCTGCCAGCCCATCTCGGGAATGCTTGCTGTCACTGCCGCCCGCCTCCTCTGGGCCCGGTCTCCTGCATGGGCTATTCCTGCATGGGCTACTCCTTTCACAAATGCCGAGTTCCTGCTCCCTCACACCGGACAGGCTGACGCAGGGAGGTCATCACCCCAGGGGACTCAGGGCTGTGTCTGTAGGAGCCACATCTGCTTTGTGTGGCGTCCTGTCTAGGTGGGGCTCTCAGAGGGCCAGGGCTGGGGTCTCGGCCAGCGGAGTGGCCTCTGCTTGTAACACTGCGTGCTGCATACAAACTGGGGCTACAGAGTACTCTGCGGAGTTGGGCTGGAGTGTGACGTCTTCCCACTTATGAGGTACTTCGAGGAATTTTACATGAGCAAATACTGGGGAGGCATCTGTGAGGCTGGTGGCGGGGCCAAGCCCCCCCAGCCTGGCTCAGGGAGACCAGGGTGGTCTGCACGAGTCCACCCAGCAGGCGGCTTGTCGGAGTGTGGCCCCCGGTTCTGCTGCAGTTAGGCTTTCCCCGTGGAAATGTGGAGTCAGGGGTATTTGTCAGCCATGAGGAGAAACTGATCTGTTCCAAGGTGAAAATACATGCCTTAAAGAAAAATGGCATAAAGAAGCTTTCTCTTACGAAACTGGCTCATGGTCCTCGCCCTCGTTTTGCAGGAGAGGAGCACTGGGCACAGAGGGTGTGAGCCGTGCCTGCGGGGCCATGCTGGTCAGCACAGGACGGGGCTAGGCCTCAGTCTCCGCGGAGACAGGCAGGCTTGGGACCCAGATGGGCGTGGCCCTGAGCCCGTGAGTTCCCTGCCCAGGCCAGCTCGCACCTGTCATGTCAGTCTGAAAAGGACTGGGCGTCTCCCACTGGATGGGCCCTGTGCTCAGCCTGGAAAGGTGGCGATGGCGTCTGCATGCGTTTCCCTCGTCTGAAAATGGGCCAGTGCTGCCCTTGGGCTTGGAGGGCATTTGACAAGTGTGGGTTGCATGCGAGCGGAGCACCGGGCTCAGGGGCAGCCGCTGGGGCCACACATGCGGTCGCCCTGGTCATGTAACACACGGGGCCGGGCCGCTGGCGCCCATGCCCCTCTCGCCTGCTCCCAGGATGAGGGCACAAAGCATGGCTGTGCTCTTTTCAGCAGCCATTTGAAAACCTGGAGCCATGACAGCTTCCAAATACTCTTCACCTGAGAATGTTCTGCTAAGCCAGTGTGCTAAGCCTCAGCTACTAGCACATGAACATCTCTGGGTTCTGACAGATTTACCTTGAGTACCCCAGAGTCAGCATTTTAGTGGGACCAGTGTCAAAAGCCCCCATCCACGGCCAGCTGGTCCTCTCGAGGTATCTCAAGCCCAGTGACTCCACCTTCCTGCCTAGCAGCTGTGTCCCAGACACAGCGGAACCCTCAGACTCAAGTTTCTACAGTCCCCCAGTTCTTTCTGAGAATGGGCTGTTTTCCTGCACAGTCAGCTCTGGTTGTTTGAAAATAGTCAGCACACTTCATGTGCTGAGAGAAAGACAGAAAAAGTCCACTTTGGCTCAGTTCTAAAGGGAATTTAGTTGTTTCAAAATGTAAAACCTAACTGATTAAAACAAATGTGTGGGGTCAGAACCCACCCGCCACAGCCTCCTGATTGAAGACTTTACTGTGCAGGGATGCTGGGACAACTGTGACATGGAATAGACCTTCTGAGTGAAATGCAATAGAACACAAATGTGAATACTGATTCAGCAAATATGCAGAGCTCCAGGTAAGCCAGACGGCAGGACTCCCCAGCGTTCTCCTTGGGCTCACAGCGGCTGCGTGCGGGGGTAGGGTGGCATGCAGACTGTCTGTGTGCAGTGCTGCAGCCTGAGAGGAGGCGTGGAGGGCGGTGGCCGGCCTGAGGTCATAGAGCAGGCAGATGGGAAACCAGGCCTGGGGCCCAGGCCTGCCCAAGGGGGCAGAGGGGCACACACTGCCCACTAGAGGAAGAGGTCTAGAGCCCGTCAACCCACGAGCGCGCCAGTGCTGGAGTGATGCCCTTGGAACAGATGGAAATGACAGGGGCAAGAGAGACGACCGCGGCAGGGCAGTGTGTGTGCAAGGGCGGGGCGACACGACTTACTTTCTGGAGGGACCCTATCTTTGTGCGGGCATCCGGACAGGCTGCGATGATGCGGGTACAGCCCGGTCACGTGGCCGGTTCCATCGCAGCCTGGGGTTGGACACTTGCTCTCTTTCTTTTCTGTTCTCGAGGGATCTAAAAGCGACAACAGGTGTCAAGAGAGTGAATTCTTTACCCCCTGAAGACAAATGTGATTACTTCACACTCTGAAGAGACCTTGACAAGTAAAGCAGGTGTCGGGAGATAGGCTGTGGCAACAGGCTTCTGTGTAGGTCTTTAGTTTTGGGTGGTTTTTGACCTGAATGGTGTAATCATGAATCATAACATATTTTACTTTCTGTGCTAAAGAAAACAAAAGACTACGCCTCCCCGAACTCTCCATGGTCTCCCCGTGTGTTACATGATGAGCTCAGAGAAACCAGCGGAAACCGGGATGCGGCAGTGGCCTTCTTAGAGCACAAACCTCCTGCATCGCCTGGAGGCTGGCGCTCTGCAAAATGCAACCACGAGCTGATGCCGTGCAGCGCTCCTCGGCAGAGTGTGTCTGTCTGAGTGCTCTGTCTGACTGCAGACACTGTGAGGTGCAGGTGTGCCAGTACTGAATGTGTTCTCTACAACACTGTTGGCAGCACATCAGTTCAGAGATTTTCTGAAAATAAGATGCACTCTCAGAAGGCACTGCAAGCAAATGACCCAAGTGGAGGAAACCCTGTCTCCCATGGGGAATGTGCAATCAGACTGTTCCGGAAGCTGCCAAGTGCCTGCCTGCTGGGCTTCTTCCAGTGCCCTGGGACCAGAGGATGGCTCCCGTGACACTGTGTTGGGGTGGCTGAAGCTCTGCGGGAAGGGGAGGGGTGGGCAGGGGCAGTGAGGTGGGGCCAGAGGCAGAAATGCAATGGCATTGCTCAGAAATTACTTCTGCGCCCAGAATTGACCCCAGTGCGTGAACGTGCAGAAGACAGCTCCAGCAGCAGGTCTAAGATGAAGCGCAGACCCCACGGCATCACGGTGTGTGAAGCCCTGTGTTTGAGCCAGTTTTTGAAAACCAGTTGCACAGATTATCAATCGACAGTGACTAGTGTGACTGGGTCCAGGGAATGCTGTGGTTAAAATATAGGTATTTAGCATCTTTATATTAGTATCTTATTAATCAAACCAATCACAGTTGTTGAAAAATATGTTTTACTTTTGGTTAAGAATTCATTTTATATAAAAAAAGCTTGGTTAAAAAATTTTAAAGTCCTACTGACTTTTTCTTAAGTCATTCATGTAAATGGAAATAGACAAAGGACTTGCAGGACTGTCTAAACGTTTTGTTGTTTCTATAAAGAGCCCCCTTTCTTTGTAACTAGCATTTCACTCTGTACCACATGTCTCTTTCAGGTTCTGCGATCTCCTGAACCAGTGCTGAGAGTGAGGGAATGCCCTCCATGCAACTGTCGGCTACTCTCAGCCACTATTAGTAGATGGCCGTCCCTGGAAACAGATCTCAAAGTACGATGCTGTGACTTCGATTTTAGACATCTCACTGGAGGGAGCATCTCTTACACATGCAAACCCAAAGCCTACCATTTCATTCCTTCATGAGTAATTTCACAATAACATTTGTATAATTTAATCAATGTAATTATAAAAGTGCCCAGTAATAGTTTCAAACAAAAATATTAAGATCACAAACTAGAGATGTAATAATTTATAATGATGAACTAGATATAAATGACTTTTAAAAGACAAAAAGTAAATCTTGACTATCACTAATCACTGAGTGACCCTTTTTCATCAGGACACGTGACAACCACAGTTTCGCAAAGGGTCCTGGAGTCAATGGCAGGTCTCTGTGAACACAGCGTGGCTCCGCCTGCCTCGGGTTCTGGGAGACGGCAGGGTGTAATCTCCTCTCGATGCGTGAGCCCAGCCAGGGGCTGCCACTTGCCTTTGCCATGGCCTCCCTTGCTTTCTCATTTCTTTCAATCCCCATTTGTCTTGGAGGCAAACATTAGAGCAAACACCAAACAACCGAGCAAGTAAACAGACCAACGATTCAATGGGAAACCTCATAACAGTATCTAGAAGAAACTTGGAAGCTGGGTTTAGCTGCTCCCGTATCCCCTTCCTAGTGGATGCTGAAGAAGATCAGAAGTTTCACGCTGAACCTCTTTTGTTTTAGGTTGAGATTTCGGGAAGGTTACTCACTCATCACTTAAGCCACTTTGAGAAGACTGAGCAGAAATGAGCACTGGTACAAATGCTCTCTTCGTCTTTAATAAAATAATGGGAGCTGAAAATGGAGGCCGTGGTCACAAGGACTACTCAGACACACTGATGAGACATTGCTTTTTTCTTCATAATAAGGGCATTACGCCCTTTTGCCTACTTTGGTGTCCTTGCTCAACTGCATTCATTTGGTTCTGACATAACTACAGGCATCTTCACAAGCAACTGGGGGACGATGTGGAACATGCTGACAAGAGAGAAGTGAGCCGCTCTCAGAGGAAGAATACCTGAAAACACCGGGCCAACGTAGGAACCCGTGCTTTCTGGTTCATTGAAAAAGTCCAAATCCCCAGTCCTCCCCCTTTCAGCGAAAAGGTACATCTCAGCTTCACTGTTCATGCCATCCCTGTCCCTGTTTATTTAGGTGAACCAAGAGGTTTGATTTTCAATTCTTACCAAAAACCCCAACCAAACAAGCCCAGAACAACAACAACAAAACCCAAAGAGTCACATCCAGAGGGCTCTGGGTGTAGAGGAGCCATGGACACCAGAGATGCGATGCCCAGCGCCCCCACACCCTGTGCTCCTCAGCGCTGATGGTCCTCTGTGCACCATTCCCAGGCCATCAAAGCTGGCCCAGTGTGCCTGTGTGCCATTGAGCAAGCTGTGAGGAAGGTCACTACTGCCTCCTAAAAACAGTGAACTATGATTCTCAAATGTCCAACTAACAAGCTCTTACAGGCTCCACTGCAACCACGGCACCACCACACGACGCTCACGCAGAGCAAGCCCACCGCTCCGCTGTGCTGGACGCCGTGGCCCAAAGCGCCAGCCCTTCCTCACGTGCACCTTGCCCTGGTGGGCCTCCCTCTGCATCCCTGAGTCGACCTTGATGCTCCAGCCAGATAGAGCACCCAAGGGCCTCTGGCTCAGTCTCATCTCGAACGAGATTTGGGTGTTGCAAGGCCCAGCTCGCTGTGGGCTGTGTGCACACATTGAGAGGAGACTACTCACCTATGTCGCAACAGAAGAGAGGGTTTGTTTGAGTGTTTGAAGTTCATACCGCAACTGATTTTCAAACCAAATTCCTGAAGCTCATGATCAGATCCACAGGGAGGAAACTCAGTATCGATAAGGAATAGAATAAAACACACAACGTAGGATCTTTCGGGCACTCATATGGAAGGACTTAAGAAATCACCAACTTTATTCTTGAAATTGCCTCTTACCTGGTCCTAAGAGAGTCTCTGACTGACACAGGCATAGTGCCACAGTTCTGCGTGAGGTGGAGCGGGTGCCTGCCCCCTGGGAGAGTGGGCCGGCTGAACTGCGGATGGGGAGCCGACCGCCCAGGCTGGAGCAGTCGACATGGGGACTGATGTGTGTGGGTTGGACATGGAGAGGCGTGCCACCCTACGCTTGCAGATTTCATGAGTAAAAGTTCGCTGAGACGGCCTCACCACATGGTTCAGGGTGTTTCACAGCAACATAAGTGTGACAACATCCCCAAAATGCCATGGGGCCAGCAAGGGGGCGACTGCTGGTCTCGGCAGGAGACACGCCACGCCTCGCAGGGCAGGGGGCTCCCGTCACTGAAGCCCTCAAGGGGCTAACGTGCCCTTGTCTCACCTCACCTGCTGTTCCGTTTCTGTCCAGTCCTTCCCAGGGATGTGTCCTAGGGTGGAGGTTGTACCAGCCCCTTTACTTGGTGATAACTTTATCGGCTGGGAGGTCACCTGCCCAGAGCTCTTCCCCCCAACTGACTGACTGCTGCGGGAGCCCTGGCCACTCCGAGCGTGGTCCCTTGTAGACCATAGGCTCGTCCTCACCGTTTCTCGCCCAGGATGTGCTGTGTCTGACCTTCTTTCCAAGACACATGTTCCCACTGAACCAGCCTAGTGCTCATCTGCTCTGAGAATAGGACATCGAACTGCTCTGTGTGTCTCTCAGATACATGCTTCACGGGCTCTTCAGGAACTCGACCACAGAATGTAACTCTGGAACCAGCCCTAAGAAACGGGCATCAGAGATCAAATCTACGGCAGGGCACATGTTCACCGTGATCACCATCCACTTCTCTCCCTCGAGCTCATGTTTCTGAGAGGCAACTTACATTAGGCAGAAATATTACCTTTACCATAGTATGGCTTTTTGACATGGCTATCGCTGGGCTTGGGCTTCCGCTCGTCCCCGGGCAGCGGTCGTGGTGACTGTTCCTCGTAGGACCGCGTGCTGTCCCGCCGGCCGGCCTCCAGGGCCATCTTCTCCCTCATGGCCTTGGCCCTCTCTGTCTCCAAGGCAATGGCCTTCTCCAGAAGGGTCAGGTTGCCCTTGGTCATGTCGAACACCTCCTCGGACCGGTCCGAGTTCACGGAGGCTGTGTCGTCGTCTCTCTCAGGACACCCGTCCTCCTTGGCACAGCTAGAGAAAGTTCTGGGCCTGGGGCTCAGCTGCTCCTCGAGTCTCATCAGGTTCATCATGTCAGAGTAGCTCCTGTCGGGTGTCCTCCCCGAGAAGTCGTCCTCCGGCCGCACGTGCTGGCGGACGCTCGGGTTCTGCGGGGCGCCCCGGTCCTGCGGGCTGCTCTCACTCAGCTTCCGGGCCAGGTCGAAGCACTGGTTCCGCAGGCACTCCAGGCTGCTCAGACACACCTCCTCGTCGCTCTCCTCCACCAGCTTGTCCACCAGCCCATTGTTCAGGCTGGGCTTCCCCAGCATCACGTAGCTCATGTTCCTGCTGTCCTGCTGTGCCACGGTGTCTGCGTAGCCCCTGTCACTCATGTTCTCTGCAAGCACCACACCATGTCCCTGGGCTAATAATTTCAGGGAGTCCACCGTTTCTCTGACGACATCACTGTCTAAGTCTAGACTTAGCTCGCCTTTCCGGCCCAGACTTTCGTTTTTGTCACTGTCATCTTCCAGACTGTGGGAGGTGTTGCTGTTCATTTCCGACTCCGTCCGGGCCCGGTAGGCTGCGTCCTCCGCAATCTTGCCAAGATTCAACAAGGACTTGGCTACCAGCTCATCATAATTATCATACTCATCGTTATTGTTATCGTCCTTTTCTGTGTCTTGCATTATTCGACTATTGTGACAATTCATTTGGTGATCTTCTGCAAAGAAAATAAAAGAAAGGACAAAAAGAAAAGAAAAGAAAAAAGTGGCTAGAACTTCAAGTTTAGTTGCAACAGCAAGGACAGCAAAATTAACTGCGAGCCACACCCTGCAGTCACACTCAGGTCTGGGCCCCATGGGGGTGGCGGCGTGAAGCAAGCAGCCTGTGCCAGGAACAGAAGCTGCTCAGGACACTTTCCTTTCACTGTTAATTTCCTTAATTAACCTTAAAGTAAACCAGTGTGTATGGTAAATATCATTTAAAGGTGTTAGTTTCCATCACTTCTAAACTTTAAGAATGGCTTATTTTCTTTCCTGGCTTTATTCATTTGCAGCCCAACCAGACGCACAACGGCACAACTGTTCTTTCCATTCATCGCATTGCTACACTTTGTGAGAGTTCACGAACTTTACTTGTTTCAACTCTTAAGCAGATGTTCGCGGCAACTGCTTCTGAGTGGTTTGTTCTCACCAGGTGCTCGGGCGGTGCGCGGGAGTGGGGAGCCTCAGGCTCCAGAGGAACCGGGTGGAGCTGCCGCTGACATGTGCTTTCAGTATCAGAAGCACACGTTTGGGCTGAATTAAGAGTTATTTCGACCTAGGTACCTTGGAGATAATTTATCAGAATGCACAGTGAAGCCACAGGAATGTTGAGTAAGAGCTTGGAAGCAAAACCTGATCAGTGCGACTCCTAGGGTGAGTCTCTCAGTGGAGGGGGGTGAGGAGAGTCTGCAGCAGCCGGGTGCCTCTGAAGCAGGGAGTAAGGTGAGCACGCACAATGACCCCACAAACAGCACCGACTCCAGCTGGCATATGGCATGGCGACCCCCACCTACCACATGGCAGCGGGAAAGTTTTGGTGAGCTGGTGGAAATAATGTTGAATAACTGTCCCATCCAGTCTGAAAAAACTACTTAGGAAATTTGTTATTTAAAAAAAGACTTAAAAATGACAGAAAACACCTGTGTTTTACCTGAAGAACACCCTGCTCCGCACTAACGGGGCCCCTGGGATGTGCATCTCTTCATGCCACAGTTTCCCCCACACCCACCGCAGACCCGGGGAACCCTTGGATTCTCACTGTGCAGCCCTCTCCAACCTGGCTCTGGTCAACCGTGTGACGCTGCCACACCTGATCTCTGCTTCTGTGATGAAAACACGATTGAGAAGAATTTGGAAAGTTTGTTAATGAGCTGAAGGGACGAGGGATGTTGACTGAAAGCTGGGTTGGGGGCCCAGGACTTTTTCTGTGGGGTTCAAGTTGCCCCTCTGACTTGCACTTCGGCATGTCAGTCACAGAAAATACCTCTGCAAGCCCACACAACAGACCAACATGTTTTTAAAACCTAACACATCCTTCTGAACATCAACAAATCAGATTTGCCACATAACAGTCACTCGCTGTCTGAAATACAGAGGGTCCATCTTCCGGACAATCCCTACAAATCATTTTTACAAGTGCGAGGATACGTAGTCCCTAAGAGTGTAAGAGGGAGGGAGGCTGCACCATAGAGGTTCCTGGGTGTGTCTGTCTACATGTGCGAGACGCCATTGGCCCAAGGCTCCTGAAGCTTTTAAGAACTGAAGGGAATCTGTTCTAATTAATTTTTGAAAAAATACAAGATATATTCCCCTCTCAATTTATGTTCTTGGATTGGCACATTCCCGCGAGGAGCCCCGGCACCAGGCTAGCAGGGCTCTGTGACCCGCGCACAACAGCAGGTGACTGCATGGCCAGCACCACCACACCTGCAGAGCGCCGCCCAGGTACGACAGTGGTGGTCTGCAGACAAGGGACCTGTGTGCCACCCCGGAGCACGCTGAACACTGAGTCGAAGAAGGTGCCACCGTCAGGCAAGATTTACTATTTTCTCTCCATGTTCTTGGTGACACGCCTCTCATCCTCCAGAACTCGGAAAGGGGGAAATCAGTGTAAATAGTGGAGGAGAAGACAGAACACTGAGGTCATGTCCTTGCTCTTTAAAACCACAGGAAAGGCTGCACTTAGAACGTGACAGTGACCCGCACTGTATGGACTCCTGATCTTCCAACCAATCTTACTGTGGACATGACTTTCGTGATGTCTCACAGTTCATTTGTCCCCAGGAGGAAATGGTTTCTGCTGTTACCTCTGGGCTTCCAGCAGCTCCCATCACACAGCTGCGTGACAGCTCCCACCCTGAGGACCAGTAGATGCCACTCATCCCCCCATGAGCTACCTTCCCCCAAGGATGCTAAGACTAACACAGACACACGTCTGCATACAGAGGAGGGGCTGAGAACAGCTCAGAGGAGGTCTCCCTCTCTCTGGAAACCTGGCGAGCAGAGGCTGCCCCCACTGTGCCTTCTGGCTTCGGAGCCTCACAGGGAGAACAGCAGGGCCATGGGCGCCCAGCATGGTGTTGTCAGAACGGACTCAGAAGCAGAAGTCCCTAGGCCCTATAGGGCCACTCCCTTGCCAGTCATTAGTTACATCACACTGGTGACCTAATGTGGCCCTGTAGACAGCTCTCCCAAGAATCAGGTGGCTGTGTCATGCAGGGGCCACAGGGGCAGCGTTCTGCAGGCAGGGGGCAGCTCCCGTGAGGACCTGGCATAGGTGCGGGCTCAGGCGGCAGCGCCTACGAAGGAATCACCTGCTGTTGGCCAGGCCAGGCATTCGCCGCTGGGTGAAGCACAGAACCTCTGTGTGAGGGCTGCAGAGGCGACTTGGTCCTGTCCCTTCCAGGGGGGAGACTGAGCCCAGAGGGCAGATGCGTTTCCGTGGCTGATTTCATGCACCTTTTTCATCACCATTGAGGAGCCTTATTTTTATTGCTGTTACAGGTGCAGTACTGACCCCTAAGAGGGCTTTGTGAAATGCTGTGGGTCTAAGTTTTGTCCCCTTGGAGTCACACTATTATAGACAATCTATAATCAACAGTTGTAATTAGAAAGCCAAAAGAATTTCTCCAACAGCAACAGAAATGTAGTGCGTCATGTAAGGCGTCTGTTCTCCACCTTCAAGACCAGAATCTGGTGTGGTTAGAACTCTGTGGATTATAAATCTACAAATATACGTGCTGGCATTTTATGCTTTGTCTCTAATAGAAATGTCCAAGAAACAACTTTTAATTTCTTCAAGCTCTAGGCCTGTGTTACTGTTGCTCTTTCTAGCTGTTAAAATAGGCTGTGGCCAAGCACTCATGCAGCTCAGGAGCGACACAGCAGAACAAAGACAAAGAGATGCTGCTTCACAGTAGAAGCTCCACAGCCTTTCTCAGGACACGGACAATGCGGCCTGACCACTGCTTCCATGGTGTTAGATCTGTGTTTCTTTTCTGATTACATACATAAATAAATGTCCACATTTTCTATGACCAGTGAACACAGAAATGTGATATTTAGATTCTAATGACACTGTCACTGCTGAGAAAGTGACAAGCACTGTGTGACCAGTGACGTGACCTGAGACACAGAGTCACTCTGAGTGTGGAGAGTGAGGCCCTGAGCTCAGGGACCAGCTGGCCGGCCCAGTCTCAGGGCACATGCTACCTGTCCACATCCAATGCTGACCATGGTGCTGAGAGAGGCAAGGGAGGGCCTACAGCCGCTCTGACAGATGACAGTGGGAGCCATGAGAGGTCCCTGCTCTCCTCACATCACCCTGCCAGTCAGGGACACGTGGGAAGGCTGTCCTGGGATCCGGGGTACAGCACTGCCCCTCCTCTCACTGACCAGGGCTAGAGGCTTCTTCCAGGCTGGCTCATTGTCGATGCCCACGCTCTGCCCAGGGGTGCAGTGGTGGGGGGCGGGGAGGGTCTGCCATAAATCCAGCAATGGAAACGTGTGGGTGGTCAGCCCTCATCTACCAGGGTCCTGACGCCTAGAGTGAAGGTCCATTCCAACATGGAGAGGAGAGGAGCAGATTAGGGAAATCCTGGAGTGGTCATTTGGGAGAGCACCGGCAGCCAACCCCAGGTCCCTGGGGAGCATGAGGCATGGAGAAGGTGGAAGGGGTGGCAGCCTCGGGAGGCTGGGCAGAAGGCTGGGAGGAGTGAGTCCGGGCACAGTCCTTCTCCTAGGAAAGAGCACTGGACCCTGGTAGCTCTCACCGCCAACGTCTTCCTCTCCCCGCTGTGGACAGTAAAGACCCCCAAGCCCACCCCCCAGTTGAACAGGGATGACAGAAGCCTGAAGGTGGGACTGGAGCAGAGGGGTGGCTGTCACGTCTTGTACAGCCAGGACAGTCCAGGTGAGTCCCCTGTCTTGACTTCGCTGTCCCATCGTCTAATCCCTGCTGCTGCACAGTGCTGCATGTCTTGTTCGGTCTCAGGGGAAGACTCACAGACCACCCAGTACTTCTGGTTCCTGGGGGTTAAATGACCCCAGCTGAGTCTGGTCTCACCATCTGATGGCACGGGCGTGGGGGTGGGGCAACTTCTCCAGGGTCAGCCTCTCTTTCTTAGGGTCACACAACAGCAGTGCCAGTAAAAACTGGAGACAACTCTGCCACACTGTTCCCCTGGGAGAAACTTGGGTCCAGAGAGCTGATGCAGCCTGTTTGCCCCTGAGGCTGGCGAGCTCCACATTGTCACCCGTCTCCTGTCACCAGCCTGGGTCTTTTCCCATCACACCATGCTCCCGACCGCATGCTTTCCAGAGCTTGTGAATATTCTGGGAACCACACACAGTACAGTCTCAAAGATAAATTACCCAAGAAGTAAAAAGGTCCAAGTGAGGAGGCATGTCTCTGTTCAAGCAGGAAAGGCGGATGCTGGCCTCCCCACATAGCAGGCTGCAGCAAGGTGGTGCCACTGTGGAGTGGGCACAGGCCAGCCTCTCTGTGATCCCATCTGAGTGAGGGCCTGCACGACCAGAGCTGGGAGCCCCTGAGTTCCGAGTGAGGGTTTTCCAACCTTCTCTGCACATGTCTTTCGACCCTCGGCTGGTTAGTGTGAATAGTGAGAGTGCAGGGTATTCACAGGCAGGCTGTGAGCCCGCCTCTGCAGCCACCCCATGGTCCCACAAGGATTTGTCTTCTCCCAGGTCCACTTGCTTCTCATTTGGCTCAACAGATGCAGACATGGTCCAATTGCACTTTCGCCCAGTCTTCCTCTTTGAAACCACAGGGCATCTCTTCCCACAGCCAGTCCTCTGAGCCCCAAAGCTTCCAGTGCCAGCTCTGCCTTCACTCACGTACGCACGGCAGCTGAACAGGGGCAGCTGGGCAAGCACAGCCTGTAGCTCCCAACTATGCTGCCACCCACAAAGGGCATCTGGACTGTGTCTTCACAGACCAGTAAAATACCCAGTTTTTTAAGTGTTATTTAAAAGGAATTCCTGATAACTGACATTTGATTTTCCTATTGATTGTGGAAAAATATTTAGAATTAGCTGAGTTTTCTAAACTGAGGGAAGCAGCAACAATGCACATCAGTACTAATGCCCTGCACTGTGCAAATCCCACAGAGTGACTTTCATGCCCATGTAGTGCAGACACTTCATTTCGGCAGCTGTGTGTTTGTGTGGGGGTGGCCCAGGCCCGCGCCCTCCTGTCCACATTAGGAGGAGGCAGCCTCTCAGGATCCTGGGGTCCTGCTCTGCCTGAGCCACCCGGGGACAGCAAAGAGGCACCAAGCCTACGTGGTGGCCTTGCGCCCTTCCTCCCTGTGAGCAGTGTGCACAGCGTGGTTTCTCTGCTCCGATGGCTGTGCACCATGGGAGATGATTTGGGTGAATTACATGCAATCATCCAAAATACATTCCCAGCCTTTTTCTGAGCTGCCCACTGTTTCCTCTGTCTTTGTCCCTGGGCTTTAGTCTCATGTCCATAAGGTCTGCTCGACCTAGCAGCAGAAGGGCTGGATTTCTGAACTTGAGAGGAGGCATCTGGTCTCAAATCCAGAGGACCTGGTTATAAATTTTGCTCTGCTCTCGGTGAGCACCCCTACAAGTCAGACGCTTCCCACACCAAGAGAGGCTGCGTGGTTGTCTCCCTGTCACCTCCAGGGTGGGGCATGGGCTTCCCCCAGCGACATGCAAGGACTCCCCACCAGCCATGTACTTCTGAGTGTTTACCGACTTTGGGGCCTGTTACTCCATAAAGCCTTCCCGCGACTGGAAAACCACGTGGGCCAGACGTTTCCCCTGGACATGCACGGCCTGAAGGATAGCCCAGGGCCTGCCGGGGACACTTGGTCCAACCATCACTAAAAACACACCTTACCCTGGGCTTCATGCTCAACTTGGACAAACTAGCATTTGCAACAAAAATTAGATTGACAAGACAGAGCAAATAAGCTGGTACTTCCTTCATGTAAAAACAAGTGGAATAAAATATATTAGATTTATTCTCTTCATATTTTATTTCTCATTATATAAAAAAAGATTTTTTGCAGTATTTTATGCATGTTGCTTGCATTCTTAAATGTACATGTCACTATCTTCTCAGCAAGCTTTCTGGCTTGTACTGAAGTATCTGGCAACTCATAAAATGTAAGATGTATTTTATAATTATGCAAAGTTGGTTTGCATGCAAGAAGTTTCATTTTCATCACAGACTGATGTCTGGAAATGTCTCATTCTGCATTTACTCAGTGAGAAGTAGCAGAGTCATTCACTTCAATGTATCTGTGTGCTAACCTTTCTAAAATAATGCCCTCGTGAGTGTAGGGAGGACTAATTTTAAGATGATAAAAAATCATGATCGTCTTTCTCCAAACCGTGTACACAGCCTCCTGCAAGTGGAAACCTTGCACGCTAACTGCCCTGTCTGTGTCTGCATGTCGGTCTCAGACGCACTGCTCTTCCACCAACTGCAGCAGAGAGCCGGCAGGCTAACTCTGACTTCACAGTCTGTCTGCACTGCGGCTCGCCTCCCTCATCAGGGGCACATCCCTGAGGACGATGGGAGAGGATAATTGGCTCA
This sequence comes from Carollia perspicillata, assembly GCA_004027735.1. Lineage (NCBI taxonomy): Eukaryota > Metazoa > Chordata > Mammalia > Chiroptera > Phyllostomidae > Carollia > Carollia perspicillata. Next base: position 33,646 of record PVKM010005142.1, read on the forward strand.
TCAGCATGAGAACACACCCTAAAGGGGGCTTGGGGAGCGCAGAGGCCACCATGCAACCCGCATCACCTGCATCCTGCCGCTGTCTGATGAACCTCTGAGCCCACCCACTGCAAGTCGTCACAGTGCTTTCATAACTCGGGCCCAGCGCGTCACCCTGTTTGAAAGGAAAAGTGCTCTGGAGTCTTTGCAAATTTTTTTCAAAAAATATTTGTTCCTGAGAGGAGGAAAATATACAGGGTGGATTTTGCCTTGAATTTATTTCAGAGAGAGTTGATTTACTGCTGAGAGAACACAGCCTGTCAGCAGCTGGCCTTGTGTACACGGCTGACAGGCTCATGGCGAGGGCAGTAAGGACCACCTGGGCTGGCTGGACAGGCTCTGCCTACAGCGCTTCCCACGACTGCAGCGGGGGAGGGGGCCACGTGGTCCTGGTAGCCACAGCGCCCTGTGGACACCACCCCACACACTTTCCTTCTGACTCTGCTCAGCTTGCTTGGCCTGGCCTAGAGCAGCTATATCTTACTTTCAAAGGTTCTGAACATAATTATTCACATTTTCACAGAAGCCACCCAATTCCTTCTTCAATAGCAACTTCCCAGAGTGAACCGCACGCCTGAGGCCAGTGTGCATAGAGAGCAGCACGCCGAAGGAAGCAGCAAGCCTTTAGGCAAGAAAGCCTCTGGCTCGTCTGATCTAACCCAGTGGTCGAGTGGGCTGTCCTGCAAAGTCAGCTGTCCAGGACAGTCCGACTTCACTCAGGACAACAGGAGTTTACGTGTTTACAGATGTGTTTCAGAAACAGAACACAGGAAGACACAGTCAGGTGGTCAAGATGGCAGAAGTATGCAAGTCTTCTCCAGGCAGGAAAGTGAGTTGCTATGTTCTTCCTTCTGGAATTTTCTGTCATGTCAGTGGGCAGACACAGTATGTACTTATCAAGATACAAGTATGTGTATGCACATAACTTAAAGGTGTTTTCTTCTTAGTGTCCTGAAGTATGAAAATAAACCATAGCTCACTAGGCAGTCAATAACAATTTTAGCTGCATCTCTGCAATCACAAGAATCCAAAAAGACACCCTCCACACTGCACACAACACCTGCTACTAGAAGAGCCTGTGACCCTGAACAGCCTGCTCTGATTGTCAGGATAACCAGGGGGTTTCCCCTTAAGAAACGTGGACACTGAAATGCATTCTGAAAATAAAGTTTGTCATGAAAAAGACCAGCCCACAGTATGTCAACTGGACAGTAAGTATCACTTTAATTAATGAAATGGGAACTTAATGTCACCTGAAATGAATTATAGTGACATTCTCCCCTGCTGTTCAAATGACAGGAAGTACAAAGTGGAACTGGGGCTCTGAAGTAAGAAGAGCCATCGCTGGAGTCTGGCCATGCAGCCCCCCATCTTGCCGAGCCTCAGTTTCGAATGGGCACACCAATGGTGACGTGCCTCCGCCCTGCCCTCCTCGTGGTCATTGTGCAGGCTGTGACTGTACCACTGGAGGCGGTCATCACCAGTAATGTGATGCTGGAGGGTCCTTGGAGTTAAAACACATGCCTAATTCCCACATCACAAATAATGGTCCCTCTGTAATCTGCGGGCTCTTATTGCAACAGTCTGCCGATCTGTGCACACTTGTTTCACCTAAAACAAACCTCTCCACAAAGTCCACATTCGGCTCAATAGGGAGGTGCAGACATGGCTGGCTGATGGGCGCAGCAGCCTGTTAGTGGAAACCGCCAGGCTGCCTAGCAGCTCCCGAGGCTGGTGTCGGTCCTGCCTGGGCAGTTCTGTCCTGATACCTGGTTTCACACCTGTAAACTGTCTACTGTGTGTGGACATGGACGTGGACTTGGGAGCCAGCCTCTCCCACCGTTAGAGATGCTCTGCATCCCTGCCAATGGGGCGTCGCTTCCATTTGCCAAGAAAAAGGCACCACTGTCCTTAGAAAAACCTGCCGATGACCCAGGGATGTGAGGGTAATCCTGAGTATAAACCAAGGTCACGAAGGACTGACTCCAAGATGGGGACCCACACACGGTCATCACTCACACACGGGTACATGGCCAGTTTTCAGGTACAGGCAGTCTTGGCCACGTGTGGGCATGGGGAAGACAAAGCACACCACGTGGGACATCCTGCACCCGCAGCACTTCTCCCATTAAGACGCTGCTGGTAAGAGGTAGAAAGTTGCCAGAGCGGACGGTGATTGTGGTGCTGAATGAAGCAGTGTGGCGAAAGAGCACTTTGGTGGGTGAGCACACGAAGCCAGGAGGCTGGCAGATAGATGCCTCTCAAAGCCCACAGTACCAAACTGGACAAAGCCGGTGTGTGATCGGGCAAAGCGGGCGCTCTGTCCACAAGGCTGTCAGACCCTTCGATCCAGACTCTTCTGGAAGACTCTGACCCTGAGTGCCACACCTATGCAACCATGGCGGGGTGGCAGTGCACCAGGAAGAGCTCCACATGACCTCGGCCAAGTGGGGTCTTGGATCACCTGTTTGTGGGGCTCCTCTAAGGGTCGCTTCTCCCTGGGACAGGAGGCCTGGTGACCCAGTCTCCAGGAATCAGTTCTGGGGTGGTTTCTTCTGAGGGGCCTGCTTCTCTGACTGGGAACCCCTGCAGAGGAGACTGGGGATGCAGGTGCATGTTGCATACTACAGCCTCCCTGTACGCCAAGACCTCCTGTAGCAGGTCCAGAGCTGAGCTCCTTGAAGCTCATGTAACAGATGCCTCCAGAAGGTGCCTGACTGGGGATTAGAATGCAAGGTGTGAGTCCTGAGACCAGACACCCAGCAACTGATCATTGGCCTTCCTGGGCTGTTTGCTTTCTAGAATCAGCTTCCTAATGAGCTTCCAGCTCAGACCCCTCATTCAATGGGCACTGGTCTCATGCCCGCTGGGTCCTGTGACTAGGCTGCCTGGGGCCGACAAGATAACCAGGCAACTGTTGGCTTCCTGGTGTCTCACACCACCATGGACTGTGCCACTTACTTGAATTTGCTAGAAATTCATCAGTTTTGAATTGCTACCCCTCCTATAAAAGTTATGTTCTAAAAGAGAATTTAAAAAGCCCCATGTACTCACATTGTAAAGCCATTTCAACAATGCTCTGACTACTTTTTCAAAATGTGTCATATTATACCTTTAGAAGTAGATTATTTAAAATATGTCCCTAAGTAAGCTAACGTTGGGAGTTTAATTCCAGCAAACGGATAGCAGAACCTAAAATCTGGTTAAGACCTTTGGTTTAAATGACACATGTACACAACTCCCTCCTGCATCAACCCATTGCATGCAAGGACACCCATAGCTCCGAACACTACTGCCCACTGCTGTCCAAGCAGCACGAGAATGAGAGAGAGCCATACTTACACCACCTCTGTAATGAGGCGCGCTCACTTACAAGTTGTTCACCAGCCCCAGCAACTCACAATTCCATGCAGTATCTGGAAATGATCTGCCAACCAGGCTTCCCCAACTCCCCACCTGTGCCACTGCACAGGGCTACTTACTGCCTCTAGTCTGAGCCCAGAAGTCCCTGCCGTCTCCTCAGCGACCCCAGGGCCCACGGCACCTCTGTCTCCTGCTCTGTCACACCCAACCCACGCTCTGCACGATCACAACCAGAAAAATAGCCTTGGAAGACAGAATTCATGCGTGTGTTGGGTGCATGCACATATGACAGACATGTCTGTGCCCCTACGTAAATCTAAGTGGTGACCTGCCCTCTCAGGACTGTAAGCCACTGTAACAGCCTGGGACTATGTCAACAAATTCAGGTTCCCTGGAACACACTCTCATGACTTCTGAAGGAGGAATGGTCATTTTTGCTGCCACACAAGATTAGCGACCAGCAGCTCGCCCCTACCTGGTCTAAAGACACCGCTCCCCCGGCTCAAACAGCTGTCTTCCACCCTAAGAAGTCAGCTGTCCAGACCTCAGATTCCTGATCAGCTTTGAGCCCAAGGAAGAAGTGTAAGAAAAAAAATACTCCCTTCACTTTTAAAGATGTTTTGGCATTTCTTTGAGGCAAACTCTAAGTTAGTAAAGACTCTGCAAACAACTTCCCCTTTCCAGAAAAGAAATGACCTTCATGAAAGGCTCAGCTCCGAAGCCACGTCCTGGCATCTGACACTAACAGAAGACTAGACACAGAGCAGGATCACCCGGAATGCAGGGGTCCTGCCAGGTGGCACCCACAGCGCTGGGCACCACAGAGCCGAGTGCACTTCTCTGACAGGGGAGCAGGTGGTAGCTCAGGCAAGGCAGTGCTCCTCTCCGCCCCCGCCTGGACGGCGCTGCGGGGAGGCTCTGGCCGTCCATGGGTGAGGGCCCTGGCCCTGGCTACTGCTCCAGTGGCCCCACAGCACCCACCCCCGGGAGCACCCAACAGCACTCTTCCAGCCATTAACAGTGTCTCTTGGTAGGGCACCCGAGATCATGCAACAGAAGCGCCCAGGTGAGGTACCTTAACTCTCTGGATAGAAGCCGCTGAGCTCATGAAATGTGCACACTGACACTATCTCAGCAAAGTTTTGTGACGACCAATCTGAACAACAGCTGACGGCAATAAAACCAAACAATACCTCCGTTGAAAGGAATCCTTTAAAACAGAAGTGAGAGACAAGTAAGTGGCCATTCTTTCCGGCGCCGACCAGGTAGACTTATCTGTGTGGCAACCATTAAGGAGCCACAAATGTTAAGCGCAGGGACTCCCGCTGAAGAACTGGCCCAAATCACCACTGGGAAGTCTGCTAACATTGTAAAGATTACCATTCTCCTCCTCCTCCTCCTCCTCTTCCTCCTCCTCCTCCTCCTCTTCCTCCTCGTCCTCTTCCTCTTCCGCATCCTCTCCATCCTCATCATCATCCTCATCGTCCTCCTCAATCTCTTCCTCGTCCTCGCGATCCCCCTCCTCATCCTCCTCCTCGTCCTCAGAGTACTCCTCCTCCTCATCCTCGTCCTTCTCATCCAGGTCTTCGGTCCCGTCGCTCTCGTAGCGCTCATCTGCCGAGGAGCTGTCAGCTTTCGCCGCAAACGCCTTCCGTTTGGGAGCAGGCTCTTGAGGCTGTTTGTCTTGAGTTTTTCTTTTTTTGGCCAAGGGGCAACCGTATACACTGTCAGAAGAGAGAGAGAGACGGGCTGTTACTGTCTCGGAAGGTCAGAGCAACGGCGTCCCTGTGGCAGAGAGCTAAGTCCTGGTGGGAACACTCTTGCACCACAGCCGGGAGGGCGCAGGCAGGCATGGGTGCACCATCTGCCCGGCCTTGCAGATGGGGCAGTGTCACAGGAAGCCCCACTCGCCCATGTCTGGCTGCTGTCAGCACACGGCCCAGCCCCCAGTTCCTCGGCACAGCCGCCCCGATCACCACCTGACAGGGAGCCTCTCACTCCACAGGCCACTGCACGAAGCTCTCTCGGGCCCGAGTTCAGTGACCCAAGTGTGAAAAGAAGAACTGGCTCATGTACACTGTGCAGTAAGTGTGAGACAGCTCTGGATGTGTGTAGTTGTGCACATTCCACGGACATGACGGCCCACCCCCCCCGTTCACGCTGATGCGGGCTGTGGCCTGGCCCAGCTGCAGGGACAGGAACTCAGTGCTGGCTCAGTTGCCCGCATCATGCTGTGATGGACCCCACACAGGAAGGCCTTCGTGGCAGGAGCTCACAGCATCTCCACGGACATATTTCCAAAGCCACGCCACTTACTTCAGCTTTCTGCCTGAGAACCCTGTGCACACGGTGCAAGGAGTGCTGCAGAAAGAGAACAAACGTGCCATGGGCACACCCGCACATCTGTACTGAGATGTGTGAGTGCCACTGCTCAGCAGGCCGGGGTTCTGTGGCTTCTGAGTAGTGTCTGGACCTGGCAGCAGTGACACCTGTGCTTGGCCACAGCCTGTCCAGTGCATGTGGATACAGGAGCCTCCTGCAGCACCCTGTGTGGTGCTGCAGACTCAGAGGTAAGGGGTGCACATGCTCACCACAAGGCACGTGAGGCCTGTAGAAGACTGTGTCACGCCAGTCAGACCATCTTGAATCCTCTCCTCACCGTTCATCATGGCGGGCCAAGTGCCTGCCAAGTGTGGGCACTCAGTAAATAGTTGTTGAATGAGTGGGTGAGATGTGATAAATATTGGGATAAAAGCAGGTGGAGGGTACTCTGTCAAAGGAGCCAGGGAGTCCCCAGGAAGGGCGACCGATGCACACAATGTGGGGGAGAAAATGAGACCATTTCTATAGATTTTAAGCAAAATGGAGACTGTAGACACAGCATGACAGTTCCAGGAAACTGAACTGGAAACTGCGCCCCAGAGCTTGGAGTGCAGGGAGAGGGGCAGATAGAGGACGGGAGCTGAGGGGTGCAGTGATGCGGGTCAGACAGCCTGTGGACTGACCGAAAGTCTCTGGTCTCCATGCGGGAGGCAGGGAGCAATGCGAGGGCACAGTCACGTCTAGGAGTAAGAAGGGCAGAGGTGAGGGCGTGGGCCATTTGGGAGGGGCTGGGATGCAGGCTGTGCCACTCGCCTATGGAACACCAGGTGATTGGTCCCAGCCTCTGAAAGGTTATCATCTCTTAAAAATACACTAGTCCAACCAAGAATAACACTTACTTTAAACAGAAAAAAACCTGAAAATAATACTGCTGTACATGGTATTTCTGAATCCTGAGATTTCTTTTATTCAAATTTTACACGTTTGGGGAGAATCCGAGCCAAAGACCTCCGAAGGGTGCTGCACTCCCCCGCCACGTTGAATGGCTGCCCAACAAGTAGTACAGCTGAAGGCCCCCTGCCCCACCCCCCATCAGATGGACCTGGGTCCGGGCCCACTCTCCAGTGTGCACACTCCGCACCTGCCTGTGTGGCACCACGGCAAGGGCAGCAGGAAGTGTGAAGTTTGCTCTCCCGGGTCCGCCCACGGCCTTGAGGGTCACCATGGCTGCGGACGCCTTCCCACCTCTCTCACCTCCCTTTGTGGCCCACTCACATATGGCCAGTGCCTCTTCTGTGTTGGAGTGCCCTCGTGCACCTCATGCTCCAACACCACTTCGTACAGGCCTCGTGTGCCAACACCACTGACCAGGCTGGCTCTGCACCAGCAGACACCCCAGACTCCTGGGAGTGACTCCATACCCACTGCCTCTGCGCTCCTCAGTGATGCTGTCCAAATGCCCCACCTCAGTGTGGCCAGGGGACACTTCTTCAGGTGGCACGAATCTAGCACTGAGCGGGGTGCTCACGCGGCATTCTCCTGTCTCGTCTGCGCACACTCAGCCTCCCCTGAATGTCCGGACGGCGCCCTGTGGCATGGCCCTCGCAGGTGGGGCTGCACTGGTCAGAGCGCAAGGACAGCCCTCCATTTCCCCAGGGGCATCTCCTCCTTCCCCCTCCATTGCGTGAGCCCCTGCACTTGACTCCTCGGAGGTAGCTGCTCTCTAGCTTCCAGTGACTTCTGCCAGTTCACACGCTTTGATGCTCAAGCTTTCTCTCTGCATCCACCCACGTACACTGTAAATGACACCACACTCCAACTACTAACAAGTTCTGCTCTGTCTGCCTCCATATGATCCTCTCTCATTGACCCCTGTCCCTGGCATCTGCTGTTCACATGGTGACAAAGTTCAGGCCCACGAGACAAACAGCACAGGGCTCAGGAAGCAGCTCCAGTCCATGCTGCCTCCTGGGCTCCCAGGCCCAGTGGGTTGGAAGAGCTCAAAGCAAAGTTTTGGAAGGTACTTCTGGAGCATGTGTGCAGAGTGTGGGCACCCTCACACCCACGTCTGTGAGCATCCTGTCTGCTGATGATGAGGTCAGCACTCTGAGACTTGCCCAGAGTGGAGAGTAGGTATTGTCCGCTCCCACCGGCAGGTACCGTGGTGCCAGCTGCTAGAAGAGCCAGCCTGCCTGGCAGTCACTTGGGCTCGTGTCTGCCACACGCATTTCCTAAAAAGACGACAAAGCTCCACATGCTGGAATGCCCTCAGACTGACAGAACTCACGTAGAATAGATGGTAGCATCTTCAGAATAATGGGGATGCTGGTGTGAAGGTGAAACGCAGGTACATGACCGTGGGGGCGCCAAGACTGGCCCTTGGCCCACGGCACCCACAGGTGGGTGGGTCCAAGCCCTGCTTCATGTTTGAAGCTCGCCTCGAGAACTCAGCGGAGGCATGTCTGTGTGTGTGCTGAGCAGCCCTTGATGGACAGGGCTGATCTGAACGTCAGTGTGGGGCAAATTCTTGGGTTGCCTACTGAACTCCTCACTGTCCTCTCCTTCTGTCTGTTCTGGAATCGCTGTGGTTGGGATGTTGTACGTCCTGGGCTGGTTTTATCAGTGTCTTACCTTTGCTCTGCTATGTCTCCCCCCCCAGTTTTGTTTTCCTCACTGAGGGGTTTCTTTGACTTTATCTTCAATTCTTCTCCTGAGTTTTAATTTCTTGCTTTCACTTTTTAAAATTTCTTATTTAGAAAACAATTAGTGATCCTAATTGTTTTCTAAATAAACTATCCTCCTATTTCTTTGGAATATTGTGACTTTTTGGGAAAATCTTCCTCTATGTAACCTCTGTTTCCTGCGAGTTGTCTTTTATCCACTGTACGGCTCTCACCTTCAAGGCGTTCCCCTGGTCTGGTCCAGGGCCATCAACTCACATTTGGGGGAGGGCTGTGGTGACTATGAGCTTTGGGCACGGTGGTCTGACGAGGCTGCTTTGCTGGTCACTTGACATGTGGTGTTTGTTTTCCCCCTTAGGTTGCTCAGGTCCCTCCAGAAGGCCCCTTCCGGCTCACAGGGGAGGGCCCGTGCTGCCGGGTGGTGAGCTTGGGGTCTGGTGCGGGAGATGCCCAGCCCTCCAGCTCAGCGCAGATGCCCACTCAGCCTTCCTGAGCGTGCTCAGCTCCCTGGAGGCTGGGATGCTGTCCTCCCTGAACGACAGCTTGAAGCTTGCTACATCTCTAGGTGTGAATCCACTTACATGTGGAGCAGAGTGGCTGGCTGCAGCATCTGATTCTCACCCCAAAGCAGAGCCAGTTCCCCTGGAGGCCTATCATCACCATTGCTGCTGGGAGTGCCTGGCACCATCCCCTCTAGCGTGTGAGGGGGGCCTCGCAGGGTGTTCAGAGCCCTGAAACCTCAGCGACCATTGAGGGGCAGCAGTGTGCTAGAGCTTCTGTAGTTCTGATGCTAATCCCTCCTCTCCCAGTGTCCCTTTGCCTTAGGAGCCACTCTATGCTGTCATTTCTGTGAGTTCTGCGTGGCAGTTCCAGCTAACGTGTGCGCAACTGGATCTTGAACTCAGACACCACCCATTTAATTTGGGAGACGTACAGAGCACGGCTCTCCTCCCCTGTGGAATTCTGGACTCTGCTGGGCGCCCACCCTCACGCTGCTCCCACTACAACTCCATGCTCGTTCACGGCCACACTGGCCTGGCTCGCCCTCTCCTACGGGCCCCTCAAGACTGACCTTGAGTTCTACTTTCTCCCTCAAGTCATTCCTGATCAGTCTAGAACTCAGGGTCCTCTGCCTTTAGAACTCTGTCTGTACCATTCTCTGAGGAAGATGTAAAGATGGGCAATAAGCACATGTAAAATATTTTTTTAAAGCTGACCGAACCTTAAAAAACCCCAAATGCTTCACCACCGGATACTGAGCATTACTCTTGTAAACTGCTTTACATGGTTCCTGACTTTTTCACGTGTGCTCTATCTTAACCTCAGTTCACCTGTCTCCTCCGGCCTTCGGAGCCTGCATGTGAATACTCTGCATCCCATAGGCCGAAGGAAGACATGAGTGCTTAGTGCCCCTGTTCCTACCACTGAACACTTCTGACCCATTGCTATGGGCTGCCTGTCTTTAGGTTTGGTTCTGCTAGCACTGGCTCTTGACAAGGCGTGGGCTGTGTCCTCTCTAACCATAGGCTGCTGGTGGTCTGCCATCCACACTTGAGAATGCCGAGACTGTCAGGATACGATGATCCCAACAATCTACGTCTGCCAGTAAGACTGGCAAATTAAACTCCTAAAAAATATACTTAGCCTTTTTCTATTTCAGTTAAACATCTCAGATGGATACAGGGTTTCCTGAAGTGGCCAACTTATTAGGAGCTAGTGACCTGTGTGGTGGAAGACAGTACTGACTAAGACAATGTTGCCAGAATGACAGAATCCGGAGCAACCGTAGAAGTCACCCTGTCCATCTTTTCACCTTGAAAATGAAGACACGAGGGCCAGAGAGACCATGTGACCTGCACAAGGCCAGCACCGGGCTGCACTTCCCATCAGCCAAGCCAGCACCTTTTTGGCCGAGCTGAAGCAGCAGCTGAATCAGACATCGACCAGGAAAGTCGCTCCTGTTCAGGACCTGTGCATGCACCGCATCCCTACCACGCACCGCATCCCTACCACGCACCGCATCTTCAGCATCTCACTCATGTCAGCTTTAAGGAGTCTGGACAGAGAGAACTGCTGGGAACGCACACCATGCTCGGTGGGAGTGTCGACAGCGTTCGTTCTGGCTTTATCTTTCTGAATGTTTACAGCTGACAACCCTCCATCAGAAATGTGCTAGGTCATGTTTCATGTTCACATGGCAGCACATGCTCCCTGGTCTGTGTTTAGTCCAGATGAAGAAATCCGATGCTTTAGGCAGCAACTGTGACTAGCAACATCGGTAAGTGATTGATGCACTTTGTACTGCTACAGGTACTTGGTACCGTAGTACTGCTTAATACCGTGGTAACACTATGGACTGTATTATGTACTGCAGCAATAATTAATATTGTAGCTACACTTCATGCTCTAGCAACATTCAATACTACAGCAACACTTAATGCTGTGGTAATGCTTAAAATCATAGCAATGCTTAATACTGTAGTAATAGTTAATACCGTAGCAATGCTTACTACAGTAGCAACACTTAATGCTGTGGTAATGCTTATAACTGTAGCAACACTTGATACTGCAGTAATACTTAATACTATAACAATATGATCCAGCTCCTGAAGTTACACCAGTACTACTACCCTGAATTACAACAATTAAGAGAGATAAGAAGAACTAATTGAGGATCAAACTATGTAAAAATTTATGGTTCTACCAGTTACATCTTTGCCCGGGGAGCAAATATGTAGGAAAATACATAAAAACAAGGTGCTGAAAACTTTCTACTCTTTCTCAAATACATTCTACATTCTTCTTCTTTAGATGCTCTAGGACAAAGTACTTGGTTCATATGTGGTTGGTAAAATTATGCAATTGTCAAACAAATATTTTAAACCCTTGTAGTTAAAGGGTTGAATGTTTACACATTTGACTTGGAGACGGAGAGAATGTACAAGCATCCTTGCTCAAAGAAACAGGACCTTATATAAATACAGGAGAGGTAGACACCATTTCACATACACACACAGACATGCAGACATACGCATATGCTCACTCCAGGCAAAATCTGGCTTTTGTAGAAATTGGAAAACTTCTAATAAGTTACTTCAAGTAAAATATACGCTCTTACCCTACACAGATTTTCAAAGCTGCTCTAGTTCAATGGGCATCTGGCTACAAATGACGTGCTTTCAAGCCTAGTCATTATAAATAGAATTCAAACTCTGTTCTTGGGGAACCACTGATTGATATTTCTGTGGCAAAAGTTGGTGACAAGCCGGGATGTGTAGGGGACCAGTTTGTTTCGGTCTGGCAAATGTGACTCAGCTCTGTATGGAAAACCTACAGAAGCGAAGTGGTGGGCAGGAGCCAGACCTTCAAACCGAGTTTTCCTATGGGAATCAGACCCAGAAAATGCGTCCGGACTGTGATGGCTCGCTCTTGCTAAAACTCCCTCACCCTGGTCTGAAATAACAAATGTATATTGTCTATCTTCAAGGTGATTTCCAAAGCCTGTGTGAATTTTCCCAAAGACAGAGCTAATCAGCCTGCCGCCCTTCCCCTCTGCATGTTATTTTCATTTCCTTGATCGTACCTAAACTGTAGACAATAATATTCTATGTAATAGATAATAAATCTTTCTCTGATGTAGGACCCGAGGAAAACAATAAAAGCCTGTCTAGGCAAGAGTCGGCATGCTCTCCCCTTGAGAGAGTGGCTGAGGCATTCATAGACACTCTCCCCTTGAGAGAGTGGCCATGCTGTTCTTTTTCTCCACAGGATTGCTGTCGCCTGTGCGTTTATTCTCGTCGTCAGTCACAACAGGCGGATTCCGCCGGAGTCCACCACAGGGGTGCCTGCACTTTTTGGTTGAAGTATAACGTGTAGCTACTTCTACCTGCCTCTGGTTTCCCCACAGGGTTGGGATGACGTCTCAGGTGGACACAGCCATCTGCAGGCCACTTATTTATTTTCCCTCTAACCATGAAGTCCTTGTCCTAAGAAAGCACGTGCCGGACCTACAGTGGTTACTGCCCTGCTCTAGGAGACAGCACATGCGCAGCCACAACTCAGGTGCGTGCGCCGTCACTGCCGCAGGCGTGCCCTGCTGCAGAGCACTGTACTCCAGGCCACGGCACTCCATCATCTGTAGCACCGCTCTTTCTGTTTCTAAACTCAGATGACAAGTGACTTCAGAGTTTCCTGTGACACACAACATGGGTTTGGGCTTCACACGTGATACAGTGAGAAGCCAGGGAGAGCCCCGTTGCAGGGGAGGTGGGGTGGGGCCCCCAGGAACAGAGCTGGTACCCAAGTTCAAAGCACCCGCTGTGCTCCTCCTTCTAGGGTCTCTCAGATGTAGCGTCTATGTCCATCTGTGCGGCCTGTCTGTCTGTGTGAGTGGGGCTGTGCCCTTGGGGGACATGCCCAGTGTGGCTGTGACCTGGCTGTGGCACAGGCAGGAGCCCCACGGATGGCCACAGTCACTGCCTGTCTAGACAAGGCTTCATCCAGAGTCTCGACCAGTGAGGACACGGGGTGTGTGAGTGCGTGCCAGCTGTCTGTCCCTCATACTAGCCTCTGAGACATAGGTCCCTACTTCTGTGATCTCCAAATGCCTGGGAAGCTGTGCAGACCTTTGCACAATGAGGAGACGCTGCCCTATGGTGTGGACCTGGCCCAAGAGCACACTGACAGGGAGACAGGTGTTGTGGTGAAGAGGCTGGACCCATTTCCAGCAGGCCCCAAGGGTACAAACAAGACCGTAGAGCCTCCCTTGTAGGTCCCAGCCCTTCTCCACTGTCACCCATGGAAACGGGACAAGCTTCTGAAGAGTCATCTGCAAGCACTGCCAAACCTTGGTTCACTGCACTTGGGGTAAGATCTGGGGATAAAAGCTGCAGTACTTATTTTCTTTTTAAAACCATGTGTTTAAGTGTTTTTATTTCACATGGTGCAGAAAATGTGTGGAGTGGCCTGCAGCAGAGGAGGCAGCCTTGCCCCCGGGGCCCCAGGCCAGTACTCTGGGCTTCGAATGGAGTCCTTAGGCTTCACTCAGCCCCTGTCTGAGTGTCAGTGACGTTGCTCGGTGGTGCCTGAAGCCCTTTTATCTGTCTGCAGGTTCAGTGATGCTGAACAGACAGCATTTCTTCTTCTCATCTATCAATCTTCTTAGGAACTGCCTACCCCAACTCCCTGTCAATAGGATGATAAATCTTAGCACCACAACAGTGCCGATTCTCAGACTTCTCTCTCTGGACACTGGTCTGGGACTGAAGAGCTGGTTCCCAGCCTCTTTGTCTATTGTGTGTCCCTCCGCACTGTGGGTCTCAGTTCCTTATTTGCAAAAGGAAGGCCTAGTGAGACCCTCACAGCCTTCAGAGGCATTTCCTGGAACCACAGGCTACGCAACAGGGACCTCAGTTGGGCATAGGGAGGGCAGTTTCCATGTTGTCGTGTGAAGTGCCTGTCCCTGCACTGACACGCTCTGGCTTGTGGCTTTGGTGGCTGACCCCTCGGCTTCTCTACTTCCTGTACTGAGACCCCGGAGCTCACTGGGTGGCCAGGACAGTGGAGCCAGAGCATCTGCCTCTGCCTCGAAACCCCTCCTCACTCAGCTGTGGAATGACCTGTCCTGGTGGAGAGGGCTGGCAGTGGGTAGGGGATTCACCCAAATGCCAGGTGAGATCCTTCTCCGAAAGGAGAGGGCCGCGACTTGAATTGTGAACCATGACTTCTTCCAGGACTTCCCCACAAAGGCGTTATCAGGAAGAAAGGTCAAGCCTTTGGAGAAATCTATCCCCTCACAAACAAGGTCACCCTTCTTTGAATGAGAAGGGAGTCTTTTTAAAACAGTTAAGTGCCAATATATCTTACTCAGGCTGCCCAGCAGCCTTCTCCCTTGCTGCTGCCCACTCAGCCGGCTGCCTGGCTGGAGGGACACTGAAAGTAGCTCATGACCTGCCCCTCACACCGTGCTCCCCCAGCTGCCCATCCCGAGGGATGACCCAAAAGCCGTGGGGAACTGTCTCTATAGGTGTTTGCCACACACAATATACAGTGCGCAAAGGTTTAAACCCTAAATTCTGATAGTAAGAGAAGGGTTGCATAAATTACAAAATCACCACTGGATGGACATTAGCTACGAGAATAAAAATGAAACTATTTAATGGCATCAGAGAAGGCTCATGTTACAATATTAACTAAAAATTTAAAAAAACCCACCATGAAACTAAATTAAAAAATAGTAGACATGCATTAAAAATCAAAGAAAAAATCTGGTGGTGGCTATTGCTGCTCCAGTGGCGTCGCGACACTCTGGGCGAGCGCAGTGACTGCACATGGCGGATGCTCATGACAGCCTGCCCCACTCCCGGGGCTTCTGCCTTTATCAATTTATTTGTAGTCCTCATTTAAGAAAGAGAGCATTCACGTACCTTTACTCTGAAGTTACCTTTGAACCATACAGTATTTCCTTTGGCTTTTCTTACTAATAAGCCACCCTGGGCGAACCAGTTAAAATAAATCTGAAAAGAAAACTTCTTATTTTTTCAGATTTGGAAGTGTTTCAGAAACTGAAGAGCCCAGAACCCAAGTGCCACCCCACCCTTTCCCGGATGAGTGGGAGGCCAGGAGCCCGCATCCCGGGCTGAGAGTACAGGCAGCACTCACGACTGGGCCAGGACAGGGAGACAGGGGCTACATGGAGCTGAGTCCCAGGTGGAGCGGCTCCAAGGGAAGGCCCAGCCCCCAATCCCTCTGCCTCCACCATCCTCGATTAGAAATCAATTTAGGTTAATTTAGGAAGCTCTCTGACAAAGCCCATGCTTGCCTCAGGGGAAGTTCAACTCATTAGTCACTCAGCACTTGGGCGCCTTGTTGTAATAATCTGATCAGTGCTCCAGACGGGCTGGAGCGGAAGAGCAGCCTGGGCACAAGGGTGTGTCATATGGCATGTACACGTGTCTGTGTGTGTTGTGCGTGTGTGTGGCTGTAGTGGGTGGTTGACTACATGGCCCAGGGC